>KN884395.1:53155-74196 GCA_000934455.1 Apostichopus parvimensis
AGTTAGAAAATCCAGAACAGTGAAAACTTCCACGCTCCACAGGGACTCCAACCCAGGCCTCCCGCATATTGCGGACACCCTCACAAACTAGGCAGTAGAAACTGATTGGCCGTCCAGAGGTTCTAAACCAGCAAGGAATGTCGTTATTCTTCTGTAGGCTTTTGCCACCTGTATCGAACAATGCTTGTCCTGTGTTGGTAACATGTTTTGCCTTAGTCTAGAGATCAATCTTGATGCTAACCAACTCGGAATCATTTGTGATTCCTAAAGCCGGATCTCGAAAGAGTTACTATGAACAGAATGGAAGTAAATGTATGAAATAGATATATAGATGGATTAGATAAATAGATTTTTAAAACGGTAATGAGTTGGAAAATCCAGAACAGTGAAAATGCTTTCAGCCTCCACCGGGATCGAAAGCGGGCCTACCGCTTCATATACAGAAAATAATTGCAAAGTAAATTGTGAAACGGTATGAGCGGAGCGGTTCATTTTGTCGGGAACCTTTGAAGTAATTTTGTGGTTTGCCTGTTCAAAGTTGCATTTCCCACTGCCGCTCGAACTTCCTCCTCCTCTAGATTCCATCCTTTTACGTCGACCTGCGAAGTCTCAGCCTCTATTAGGGTTTGTGTGGAACTATTCCAGGAGATATCATGCATTCTAGAGATACATTCACATAGCTCGATATAAATGGTCACATATTGGTTTTGTTTGAATATTCTTGTGAATTATCTATAGGAAGCTGCATTCTAATATGTAATGGTATGGAAGCACCAAACAAGGCCTGCCTTTTATTGAAGAACAAGAAGAGGATAAAGAAGATCTGTTGATGTGGATTTCAGGTAATAAGTAATGACATATATTAAATTCTAACTACTGGATTAGTTCCGATGCTGTTCACATAAACATAATAATCTGTATATATTTACTAACTAAGAAAGTTTGTTTTTACTGATCTTGACATTAAAATCAAATTTGAAAGTATTTAATAACGTTTACAAAAAGTGTCAGATTAGAATATGCATTTGATGGTAAGTATTTTAAAAGGCAGTTCCAACCTTTGTAGACAACGTATTCAAGTTACATACATATGAAGTTTCTACTTTGGGGAAATAATGAGCATAATAATGTGAAACTTTAAATTATCTATATGTCTTAGCCAAGTTTAATCTAAAATATACCGTAGGAATTGTTCATTATAAGTAGTGTTAAAGAGTCCGACGTGATTGATTGTATCAGGGGAACTCCCTGGCCGTATAAGAGAGGTTATTATGATAACAGAAAATTACAGGAAGAACTTGCCCATAGTTCCCACGGTAATCTATTCATTGTGCTTAAAAGAAACTGACTTTGAAATAACATAACATTTGTCCATTTAATAACATTTTAATTTGAAGATATCGATTGGTTTCAGGTCAGGCAGTTCATCATTGCAGAGAGGTTATTATTACCACGATTGTCTAATTTACGTAGTCTCTAGTCCAAATGTATACAGTTTCCCGGTGCTATGTGTAACCACCAGTAATTTCTCAGTCTGATCTGACTCCAATGTAGCCACACATTGGCTGTAATTATCTATTGATCTTGCTGTCAGTAGCTGTCGGCCATCTTGACTGTACTGAACCAGGATGCATCTCGCCTTTCCTGAGGAAAACGCTTTCCACGTTATGTAAATGAATCCAAACTTATCTGTACTAACACCAAACGGTCCCCAGTCACAATCATCATGATTAGGTTTGGTAAATTCCCACACTAACGTATTCTCCGGTGGCTTCATTTTTACTGAAAATGCTCTCTTACTACCATCGCAGTCAGTGACCAAGAGATGACCTCTATGTACAGTGATATCAGTCGATTTCCTACATATATCTGGCAACGTTATTGTGTAATCGTAATTCAGCTGATAATCAAACACATGCACATATCTGCTGTTTGTACCAACGATGATGTATTTGTTGATAGGATCGGTAGTTACACAACTCACATGCGAACGAGATGGCCACTTGCTGGTGACTTTGCTGATGCTCCTATCGTGGTAGTAACCATCACGAACATCGTAAATACCGATTTCATCTGGCCAAGTAACTGTCACGACTTTAAACTTTGATAAAGTACCGCAGTAACGTTCTGAATTAAAGCAGGATTGTCGAAACTTATGTTGTCGTATTAACTTTCCTTTGCTGTTGAAGATGTCAATGTATGAGTACTCAGTGGACGGAATACTCCCGGTGATGACGATGCGTCCATCCCCTGTGTCTGTCATTCCAGTGATCAACCATCCCTTAGCTCTGACTCCTTCAACATCAGAAAATTCCTCTTCAATAATTGTGACTTTGTCAACCGTCACTTTAGTTATGTCACTGATGACAAAATCAGATAAACTTTGTATCTCTGAAAATTCCCTTTTAATTTCCTGAAGGAGAGGTTCACAAGCGGTACTAATATCTGGTATACACTGAGCGTCTGTCCACTCGTCGTTCGATGCAAGAATAGAAGAAGTCGTTGCTGTAAAATTTTCGTATCGCTTAATCACCAGTTCACAGTGATCCAATATTTCTTTAAGTTTATTTTCGTTTTGCGTTGTCGACAGTTCTTTAGATGCTTCCAAGTTTTTAAAGTTACCACGACAGCTTTCGATTTTGCTTAAAAGTCCGGACTCAATTTGGTCGCATTTCTGTTGTAGCTCATTCAACTCCTTGTCAAATTTTCTGTCTGTTGTTTTAATAATTTGATCATATTTCTGGTTTAGTTTCCTCAGTTCTTCTTCCCTTTTAACAGTTATTTGCTTTTTTTCACTTCTTCTTCTTTTTTCTATGTCGTTGGCGCCTGTTCCTCGTTCGTTAGTACTTTTGCCAATTCTTTCCTTGATTTCGCTTTCCTCTTGGTCGTACTGCATTTTCAAGTTTTCTGTTTTTTTCGAGACATTTTCTGTTAATTTCCTTAAAGCAAGATTAACCTTGTTTGGTAATTCATATAATTGACTTTTATATTTGTTAAGTTCAAAAAGTTTCATTTCAAGCGATTGTCTTTCTTTCTTGGCTAAGTCAGCCACATCATGTAAGTCATGACCTTTGTGGTTACTGTAGGTACAGGTAACACAAACTGGGATATTTCCACACGTACTACAACATAACTGTGCCTGCTGCTTTAAATGGATACGGCACCTCGGATCTTCTGTTAACGCGGCTAATTTGTCAAGTGGTAGGCTTTTTGCTTCCAATTTCAGAATGTGTGGCTGATGATCAATAAACATTGGATTACTCATATGAAACTGTGAACACTGGTCACATAAAAAGTTTTTACATTTAAAGCAGTATGCAGTCGCTGTTTTTGTCTCTGAACAGCTGATACATTTCTTTAAGTCATTCTTTTCAAACGATTTCTGCAATTGTATGAACTCAAGCATGCTCTTGGTGTGAAAATCTGTCTTGAAACCTTCCACTCCACTACCTGGTATAACACACTTTTCTTTACAAAATGGACATTTCATTGTCTCGCCATGACTGGCTTGAATGACTGTTTTCAAGCAGTCACTACAATATCGATGAAGACATGGTAACAGCTTAGGTTCTTTAAATTGATCCAAGCAAACAGAACATAAGAAGAAGTTCTCTGCCAAGTCATTAAGAGGGGTGTTGGTAGCCATTTCGGGATATCTAGAAAGTAAACAGAGACTACTATTGCATAAATGTTATATTCCTGTGTTTGTCAAAACATTATCGACTAATAGCCTACACGGATATATTTCAGCCTCTTTGAATTTCAAGAAAAGAAAACACAAGAAGAACTCCTCTACCAAATCCTTAATGGGGTTTTCAGTAAAGTTATTGTTGTTACGAAATGTATTCTAGAATCAGAGTAATATATTGTATAAATGTTATCTAGTGATATACATGTACCCCTACTCTAAATGCATGACTGGAAGCAACAGGAAGAAGCAGAAGAAAAAAACACAACAAGAACAATGGAACGGTAGGTTATCGTCGAAATGTTAAAACGCTATTTTTTTTATAAAGTTTCCAATTCTCTTTCAAGCACGTGAATGGATAGGTTAAAAAAAGTTAATTTCTTGCATTGAAATAACGATACTTCATTTGAATTGAAATATGACATATTGCATATAACTACACAATTTTCAACAATTAAAATATCTTGAATTGTTCAGAAGATTTGTTTTCTCTGAAACTTGAACAGTTAGCAAACATCGATATTTTATCCTCTTGATAGTTTGCTTCAAAATGTTGAAGTGATTAAATAGAAAAGTCATCAATTCTTTAGTTCAGAGTTATCAGTCTAGAACTTAATTTAAGAATTTTTTCTTCTAGATCCAAAGTAACGACTTCAGTTGTGGTTGTACAGTAGTTTGTAGCTTGTTGTACAGTAACTTAAACCAATTCACTTGTGGTTGTACAGTCAGTTGCATGTATTCTCGAGTTCTCACTCACCGGTTTTATTTGGCTGCAGATCAACGCCTTTATCCGTCGTAACTTAATGCAACATCAAACATGATTCGGTTGTGAGCTAGGATATCATGAATTCGAATACTTTTGATAATTATAAATGCGGAAATAGCCTCCAGGTGATATTGCGTGTGGTATAAAAAGCAACTCTTCATTTGGCAAATCATGCATACAGTTAATAATATATTTACAGGTTGAATATTACATCGAACGGTTCACTGGTAGCATACAAAAGACATTGTTAGCTAGCCTAAAGTCTGCCTACTTGAGCATACTATTACAGCCAATCTGTAAATCAAACTAATTGCAAAGTAATGGTTTGAAGGTTTCAAAAGACAAATACCATGACAAACATATTGAGACTATACATTCATCGAAGTTGCAAAACCGATCCAAAATGGCGCTTGCTATCAAAACGGCGGCTTGTGCCTGTGCTACACCGATGACGAAGTGTTTTCATCGGTTTAAAATAGTAGGAATTAACTGGCGTATATAATAAGAAATGATATAATTTATTCAGCATTTTGAGATATTTAATTTCACATTAATGTATCATTTAGGTAATCAATTTAGCGAAAGAGCATAAGCATGACGTTCACATTGTTTTTTGTCTTGTCATTTAGTAAACTATATATTATCAGGCTAAAGGTTCCAGTGATGTGCAAGTCAGCCAGTTCCTTGTCTACACATCGACGGTCCCCTTGCATGCAGGTCTGACGATGGGTGGGGTGGGGGGGGGGGAGGTGGAGCTACAGCCCAGGTCAAGTTAAGGGGCACTCAGGGCAGTCGAGGTCAATAGGGAGCCCGAAGAATATGGAGGATAGACGGACAAAATGAAATAAAGAATAGTGTATTTTCATTGCAATATGATAATTAGAAATGGAAAGCAAATATGGGGCCCTTCGACGTTATTATACCGGTCCCCATCTGGCCTTCAACGGCCCCTACGTGTTAATTAATTGTGTCTGTATTGTAACGAGCCATAGCTCGAGTCAATCCTCACGGTGACGTGACTTGGGGAAATTTGACCCATTATAATAACAAAACATGTCAATGACTTGAGTGGAAGACCCACATGACAACTCTCGACTGTCAAAACACTTTCCCTTGCCGTCTGATCGTGATCAGAAGTCCACAATATTTACCAGTCAGTTGCTGCAGATAAAGACTATCTAAGCAAACATGTATGGTGACAAATGTCGGTAGATAGCAACTGTAAACAAACCTAACCACCACTCTCTCTCTCTGTTTACATAATCGCCACCGATTCAGTTCCTTCTTATATTCTACATAGATTGGTGCCCACAAAATAATCCACATTAAATGAAAGGCGGTGTGCCGTGCCCATCCAAGGAGGTCTGACATAAAGGAAAACATTGTCAACCACAAACCGGACAAAATGGTCTGAATCAACTCATTCAAACAGCCGCGTTCTGCAGAATTTTTTCCGAATCCGTAATTTCCCGACGATTTTGCGTTGCCGCGGGAAATAAAGGGCTTAAACTTCCAATTTTTCGAGACACGATTTGAGTCATTATTATTCTCTAATACGCATAACAGTACTTCGTAAAAGATCAAGTCCATAGTGTAATATTGTAATGGAAAAAAAAAACGAGAGATGAACAAATATTTATTTAGAAACCTCAAGATCAGATCATGAATTGTATCATGCATCGATAACCCATCACACACGGTGGTATAATGTTAAAACAAGCTAGTGACTGCATGTTGTCACTCAACAACAATTTTCAAGCAATTTATGCTAACTCTGCTTTGGGTCGGGAAAAATGGAGGTCATCTGGAATTTCCAAGATAATTATAATTACTTAGGACAACCTTTCAGTTACTTTCTCAGCTCTTTATCATCACGACGTACTGTCATGCGTACACCAAATTCACCAAAGTCATGCGACCTGTGTCTGTTTCATAATTCAGTTATTTTTCGCATGCACGGTACGGTACTACTATGGCAACATATGCGTATGGAACGCGAACAGAGTTTGTCGATATGTACGACTTATTGTACATTACTAAATTATATGATATACCAGATTTTAGTTCAACAAAAAGTACTCTAGTTTTGACTTTCAGAAACGTCTCAAGAACCCCCATAGGATAGATTCACGCACTCCCTTGGGGTTCATGCACCCCAGTTAGGGAACCCCTGCTCTAAACCAAATGTATACAGTTTCCCGGTGCGTTCTGTAACCACCAGTAATTTCTCAGTCTGAGCTGACTCCAGTGTAGCTACACATTGGCTGTCATTATCTATTGATCTTGTTGTCAGTAGCTGTCGGCCATCTTGACTGTACTGAACCAGGATGCATCTCGCCTTTCCTGAGAAAATCGCTTTCCACATTATGTAAATGAATCCAAGCTTATCTGTACAAACACCAAACGGTCCCCAGTCACCATCATCATGAGGAGGTTTGGTAAATTCATACACCTTTTCATCCAACATGTTCTCCGGAGGCTCCATTTTGACTAAATATGCTGTCTTACTATAATAGTAGTCAGTGACCAAGAGATTACCTCTATGCGTAGCAATATCAGTCGGTGTCCCACACATATTTGGCAGTGTTATTGTGTAAATGTAAGTCAGCTGATAATCAAACACATACACATGACTGCTGTTTGTACCAACAATGATGTAGTTGTTGATAAGATCGGTAGTTAAACATCTTACACTCAAAATAGATGGCCACTTCCTGGTGACTTTGCTGATGCTCCTCTTGCGGTAGGAACCACCCCGAACATCGTATTTACCGATTTCATCTGGCGTACTAATTGTTAAAACTCTCAACTTTGATAAAGCACTGCAGGAACGTACTGCATCAAACCCATCCTGGTCAATCTGACATTGTCGTATTAACTTTCCTTTGCTGGTGAAGACAGCAATGTAAGAGGACGTAGCAACGTATGAGTGCACAGTTGGCGGGACACTGCCGGCGATGACGATGCTTCCATCCCCTGTGTCTGCCATTCCAACAATCCGCCATCTCTTAGCTACGATTCCTTCAACATCAACAACAGACACTTCCTCTTCAGTAATTGTGACTTTGTGCAAAGTAACGTCAGTAATGTCACTGATGACAAAATCAGATAAACTTTGTAACTCTGGAAAGTCCCTTTTCATATCTAGTATGAGAGGTTCACAGGCGGATCTAATATCTGGTATACACTGAGCGTATGTCCACTCGTCGTTCGATGCAAGAATAGACGAAGTCGTTGCTGTAAAATTCTCGTATCGCTTAATCACCAGTTCACAGTGATCCAATATTTCTTTAAGTTTGTTTTCGTTTTGCGTTGGTAAAAGTACTTTAGATGATTCCAAATGTTCTAAATAACCACGACAGCTTTCGAGTTTCCTTAAAAGTTGGAACTTGGAATAGTCGAATTTGTTTTGAAGCTCCTCGAACTCCTTGTCATATTTTCTGTCTGTTGTTTTAACAATTTGATCATATTTCTGGTTTACTTTCCTCAGTTCTTCTTCCCTATTAACATCTATTTGCCTTTTTTCATTTCTTCTTCTTTTTTCTATGTCGATGGCGCCTGTTTCTCGTTCATTTGTACTTTTGTCAATTTTCTCCTTGATTTTGCTTTCCTCTTGATGATACTGCCGTTTCAGATTTTCTGTTTTTCTAGAGACATTCTCTGTTAATGCCATTGTAGCAAGATAAACCTTGTTTGGTAATTCATATAATTGACTTTGATATTTGTTAAGTTCAAAAAGTTTCATTTCAAGCGATTGTCTTTCTTTCTTTGCTAAATCAGCGACATCATGTAGGTCATGACCTTTGTGGTTACTGTAAGTACAGGTAACACAAACTGGGATATTTCCACATGTACTACAACATAGCTGTGCCTGCTGCTTTAAATGAATACGGCACCTCGGATCTTCTGCTAGCGCAGCTAATTTTTCAAGTGTTAGGCCTTTTGCTTCCATAGTTTCCAAATTCAGAATGTGTGGCTGATGTTCAATAAACATTGAATTATTTATATGAAACTGTGAACACTGGTCACATAAAAAGTTTTTACATTTAAAGCAGTATGCAGTCGCTGATTTCGTCTCTGAACAGCTGATACATTTCTTTAAGTCATTCTTTTCAAACGATTTCTGCAATTGTATAAACTCAAGCATGCTCTTGGTGTGAAAATCTGTCTTGAAACCTTCCACTCCACTATCTGGTATAGTACATTGTTGTTTGCACATTGGACATTTCACTGTCCCGTCACGACTGGATTGAATGACTGCTTTCAAGCAGTCACTACAGTATCGATGGAGACATGGTAACAGCTTAGGTTCTTTAAATTGATCCAAACCAACAGAACACAAGAAGAAGTTCTCTGCCAAGTCCTTAAGAGGGGTGTTGGTAGCCATCGTTGTCACGGAATTTAATAGATCTAGACAGTAAACAGATGCATACATGGTAAATTCCTGTGTAGTCAATGAAACACTTTTAGCTTTCCAAACTACTACAGACATTGAGTAAGACATCAAATTATTTACATTTGATTAAGTGTCCCAAAGAGTCGGAATAATATGATTACAAAAATTATATCATTGGCAACTTTTAAAAACAAATGTCGATTTTCATTGTTGCAATATAACATTTTAAAAACACGAAAAGGTTAAGAGCCATCAATCGATTAATACTTTCTCGCTAAGTAATATATAGCATCATACATGACAAAGTAATATTGAAGACGAACATCAATCAGATGATACGAACTTAGTATTTGTCAGTAATAGGCCTATTACTTGTGTCAATACCTCTCTGGCTAGGTCATATTAGGCGACGTCTTTGAATTCTTTTAAGGGTGGTTCCCTTTGGTCGTCTCACTCACCGTTTGTATTTAGCTACTGTACATAGACGTCTTCTTCTGTCGTTAATTTGCCGTTCAATGGAACATCAAACCGTTGCTTATTTCCAACAAGTGGTTTGAGATAGGAGTTCATTGATTTGAACACTTTTGGTTTAAGTTGTGGGGCACACTCTTCACGCTGGCTTCTGAAACAACACTTCATGTAGCAAATAATGCATACAGTTATAAAACTGTATATTAAATCTACAGGGTTCACTACTAGCATATAGTACATATATGTCTTATGTAGCTTATCAGCGGACTGAAATATTACTTGAACTTTGAAATCATTTAGAGTTTGGCTACAGTATACAGTACAATCATTGTTAACGCAATACTGTACATGTGTCACGTACGTCACCATCAAATCACGTACACATGCATTTTGCCACGCACAAAATTATGTACCAAACGAGCGGGGCGGGACGGGGGAAAAACTATGTTTAAGTAATAATGCAAACGATTAATATATTATTGACACGAGTAAATGGTATATTACATGACTTACTAATAGTATGAAATACATAGAAGTATTATGTAGATTATAAGTTTTCATCATCGGACTGAAAGTGAAATATAATTCAACTGAGGAAGGTTTGAAACTGTGAGTAAAATTAAGTTATCAACAACCATTAGTATAGACGGAAGAGAAACCTTTGCGACGTTTATATTAATATTTGACGGAACAGCTGTGTAATGAAAGTCATTTTCCTACATTCATAGTAAAGAATGTAAGAAAGTGGCGCTATTTCGTTGACTCCAGAACCGTGTAGGCAATGCACGGATGCACCCACAAAAGGCCAAATAATATAAGACCTCTAAATAGAAATAGAGAAAAGAAGCTGGTTCCGGGTACTCACTACTTGATTCATATGACAAGTATACTCCCTCACCCCCCGAGCCACGGACCAAAGTGAACATGTACGTTTACAGACCAATACATCACATACACAACTGACAAACACACACAGCTTAAGAGAGACAACGAGAGAGTTGCAAACATGCCATGCATTGATTTTTCAGCAGGGATTTTATGAAAGCAAATATATCCATCTATAAAAGAAGCTGGTATTGGAAACTCGGGTTCAGTGTTATCCTTGTTATTTTTAGGCATCAACAGTAAACCAGACAGCGACGAAACCCAGGATGTGAGTGTGTATGTGTGTGTGTGTGTGGGGGGGGGGGGGTGAATGTAGGGGCGATGATTATGTGAATAAACTTGAAGCATCTATTTTCATAAGTAAATCATTTTGTTTAAAGATTAACAAAATATAGGAAATTTGTAAAACGGAATGCACGGAGCGTTTCATTTTGTCGGGAAATCTTTGAGGTAATCTGTGGTTTGATTCTGGAAAGTCGGATTTCCCACTGCCGCTCGAACTTCATTCCCCTTTTAGATTTTATCCTCTTTCGTCGACCTTCGGAAGTGTCAGCCGCTGCTTGGGTTCATGTGGACCTATTTCGGACGATTCCATGCACTCTAATGATATATTCACATATCTCGATATTAGTGGTATCATCGTGTTTTCAGTAAACAATCACGTCGTTATTGACATCGAAAAGGTAAGGTATCAGGTAATAAGGTCAAACAATTCAATTCTTATTTACTATCAATGTTTTTACAACCAAATACACGTTGACATATGAACGTAAAAGATAAACATGCATGGAGTACAAAAAATCTGCCTTAATAGTAGAAATGAAAATCAATGGATCTGATTTAATATTTTCAAGAGAGTGAATGTTTCTTCTCATCTTAGTTTTAAACTTAATGAGCCCATTTGCAGCCAAGTTCCAGAAGTGGTCATGTTCACTGCTACAGGCTATACCGTCCAAATTAAGGACGATAGAGAGAGGCAGAGATGAAGATGAGCAAATGACCAATTTATATTATGCTTGTAAAATAGTCAGTAAAGAATATTATAATTAGATTATAATTTTTCAATGTAATAATTTGAAAATTATTAGAGGATCACATTCATTAAAAGAGACTTACATGGAAGAACTGATGTTTACTGATAACATATAGATAACTAACAAACAAACGAAAATAAGGAGAATAATAAACAGCATGTAGAATGAAGAATCAGGATTGGAAACAAATAAACGAAACTGAGGACAGGTTTGCTAAAAAGTCATTCATTGTACACTCTGGTTTATTTATTATCATAAGATTATCATTTATCATACCGACATGAACTTTAGGCCTGTGTGACTCCATACCATGTACAGGTTTTTGTGCATCTGTACAGTTTTTCCACAAGTGAGGCTGGTGTATCGTGATAGTCACGTTTGTAGGTGCTGAACGTTGGATGTTGTACATAATTTCACAATGGACCCAAAAATTCGTTGGGCAATGGACGCTCCAGCCTTAACAGTTTAATCACGAGTTTGCAGGAAACAGCAAAAACAGAAAATCACCCATCTATTATAGCAGCTTTTTTTCGATAATGTTTTTGTGTGTACCTTTTATAGAAGTTAATAGTTCACAGACTGAAAATAAAATTGTAAATCTATAAAATTTCTTAATTCACAATCACGAATCGATATATGAACGAAATGATCCAGTAGATTTGACCTTAACAATATGCAAATGAAAGTCCTTTATTGATAGAAAAAGTATAACTGCGGTTTAAAGCAATGTACAAACTAGAAAGTTAAATTGGACTTCATATGGGCACGTACGCGAACATGGTTTGGAAGTGAAGATGATCCTTGCGAAGCATAGAAACAGATGTGCATCGTATATATATACAGAAGGACAGAACCAATATTCAATGTGAAACAAGCACATTCTTTATTTCAATTTATTGTTAACATTTTGTATTCCCAACGTTCGAAGACAACTTATATGCAACACATGAAATTTCTGCTTTGAGGAAATAATGTTCAACAATTTCATACATAAGATTTCTTTGCAAAAATATACATCTACATGTCTCATTCACGTTTAAGCTAAAATCAAATAAGGTTTTGGTCATTATATGTATAGTTTTAAAGAGTCGGAAAATAATGTATTACATCAAGTGAACTCATAACGTGTGAAAGAGGTAACTATAATATCATTAGAAAATGATAGTAAGAGTTTGCCCATGGCTCTCATGATAATCTATTAATCATGCTTGAAGAATATGACAATTTTAAATCAATGTGACTTGCATTTGTCCATTTAATTACATTTTAATTTGATGATAGCGTTTGGTCTCAGGTCAATTAGGTCATTATTGGCAGAGTAGTTATTACCACGATTGTCAAACTTACGTAGATTGTAGTCCAAATGTATACAGTTTCCCTGTGGTATGTGTAACCACCAGTAATTTCTCAGTCTGATCTGACTCCAATGTAGCCACACATTGGCTGTCACTATCTATCGATCTTGTTGTCAGTAGCTGTCGGCCATCTTGACTGTACTGTACCAGGACACATTTCCTCTCTCCTCCGCAAAACGCTTTCCACGTTATGTAAATGAATCCAAGCTTATCTGTACAAACACCAAACGGTCCCCAGTCACCATCATCAAGATTAGGTTTGGTAAATTTATACACTAACCTATTCTTCGGAGGCTCCATTTTGACAGAACATACACTCCTATTACACCAGCAAGTGACTAAGAGATGACCTCTATGTACAGTGATATCACTCGGCGTCCCACACATATCTGGTAGTGCTTTTGTGTAAATGTAACTCAGCTGATCATCAAACACATACACATATCTGCTGTTTGTACCAACAATGATGTAGTTGTTGATAGGATCGGTAGTTACACAACTCACATGTGAACGAGATGGCCACTTGCTGGTCACTTTGCTGATACTCCTCTTGCGGTAGGAACCATCACGAACATCGTAAATACCGATTTGATTTGGGAAACTAACTATTACAACTTTAAACTTTGATAAAGTACTGCAGTAACGTAATGGATCAAACCAGGCTGTTGGAACATGATCTTGTCGTATTAATTTTCCTTTGCTGTTGAAAACAGCAATGTAAGAGTACTCAGTGGACGGAATACTCCCGGTGATGACGATGCTTCCATCCTCTGTGCCTGTCATTCCAGTGATCAACCATCCATTAACTACGACTCCTTCAACATCTACAACAGACACTTCCTCTTCAACAATTGTGACTTTGTCGACAGTAACGTTAGTTATGTTATTGTTAGCAACATCAGATAAAATTTGTAACTCTGGAAATTCCCTTTTCATTTCTTGTATGAGAGATTCACAAGCGGATCTGATATCTGGTATACACTGAGCGTCTGTCCACTCGTCGTTAGATGCAAGTATAGAAGAAGTCGTTGCTGTTAAATTCTCGTATCGCATAATCACCAGTTCACAGTGAACCAATATTTCTTTAAGTTTATTTTCGTTTTGCTTTGTTGAAAGTTTTTTAGATGCTTTCAAGTCTTTTAAATTACCACGACAGCTTTCGAGCTTACTTAAAAGTTCGGACTCAATGTGGCGGAATTTGTATCGTAACTCTTCGAATTCCTTGTCATATTTTCTGTCTGTTTTCATGACAATTTGATCATATTTCTCCATTACTTTCCTCAGTTCTTCTACCCTTTTAATATCTATTTGCCTTTTTTCATTTCTTCTTCTCTTTTCTATTTCGATGGCGCCTGTTTTTCGTTCATCGGTACTTTTGTCTAGTTTCTCCTTAATTTTTCTTTCTTCTTGGTCGTACTGCATTTTCAAGTTTTCTGTTTTTATCGAGACATTATCTGTTAATTTCCTTGCAGCAAGATTAACCTTGTTTGGTAATTCATATAATTGACTTTTATATTTGTTAAGTTCTAAAAGCTTCATTTCAAGCGATTGTCTTTCTTTCTTTGCGAAGTCAGCGACATCATGTAAGTCATGACCTCTGTGGTTACTGTAGGTACAGATAATGCAAACTGGGATATTTCCACATGTACTACAACATCGCTCTGCGTGCTGCTTTAAATGGATATGGCACCTCCGGTCTTCTGTTAGCGCGGCTAATTTTTCAAGTGTTAGGTTCTTTGCTTCCATGGTTTCCAATTTTAGAACGTGTGGCTGATGATCCAGAAACATTGGATTATTCATATGAAACTGTGAACACTGGTCACATAAGAAGTTTTTACATTTAAAGCAGTATGCAGTCGCTGATTTCATCTCTGAACAGCTGATACATTTCTTTAAGTCTTTCTTTTCAAACGATTTCTGCAATTGTATGAACTCAAGCATGCTCTTGGTGTGAAAATCTATCTTGAAACCTTCCACTCCAGTATCTGGTATAGTACATTCTTGTTTACACATTGGACATTTCACTGTCCCGTCACGACTGGCTTGAATGACTGTTTTCAAGCAGTCACTACAGTATCGATGAAGGCATGGTAACAACTTAGGTTCTTTAAATTGATCCAAACAAACCGAACACAAGACGAAGTTATCTGCCAAGTCCTTAAGAGGGGTAGCCATCGTTGTCTAATAGATCTAAACAGTAAACACATGCATATATGGTAAGTTACCGTGTAGTCAATAATATACTTGTAGCTTTCAAACTATTTCAGACATTGAGTATAAGATTAAATAAGTTACATCTGATTAAGTATCCCAATGAGCAGGGATTATATCATTACAATAATTTTATAATTGACAACTTCTACAAACAAATGTCGTTTTTCAATGTTGCAATATCACATTTTAAAAACACGAAAGGGTTAAGAGCCATCAATCGATAAATGGTTTCTCGCTAAGTAATATATAGCAACGAGGATAGCCTAGATGGTAACATTTCAGTATCTTTAAATTTCAAGGAAACAAAACACAAGAAAAGCTTCTCTACCAAATCCTTAAAGGTGTTTTCAGTAAAGTCCTTGTTGTTACGGAATGTATTCAAGACTGTTATCAGAGAAAAATATTTGATAAATGTTACCTCATTATAAACCTGTACCTGAGGACTAACATTTATACTGACCGATGTGTTTCCTAAATGTATGATGAGTCTCCTATGCTTTGTCTGAGAGGCCTTTAGTAAAACAGTTAGTGGCCCACTGCTCTAACTACATGACTGGAAGCAACAGGAAGAAGCAGAAGAAAACACAACAAGAACAATGTAACAGTAGGGTACCGACGAAATGTTAAAATGTTTTTTTAATGTAAAGTTTCCAATTCACTTCGAACAGATGAATGGATAGGTTAAAATGTAAATTTCTTGCATTGAGTAATGATACCTCACTTGAATTGAAATATGACATGTGGCATATAAGTACACAAATTTCAACAATTTAGCAGGTAATGGATTGTTCAGAAGAATTGTTGTCCGAAAATTGTACAGTTAACAAATTTGGACTTTTCTTCATCTTAATAAGTTGCTTCAAAATGTTGAAGTGATTAAATGGAACAGCCATCACTTCATTAGTTCAGAGTATTCAGTCTAGTATAGTTTAAAGAAATGTCTTGTTTTCTAGATTCAAAGTAACGACTTCAGTTGTGGTTTTATACAGTAGTTTGTAACTTTTGGTACAGTAACTTAAACCAATTAACTTGTGGTTGTACAGTAAGTTGCATGCTTAAATGTGCGGTACACTTTGTATTCTCGAGTTCCCACTCACCGGTTATATTTTGCTACAGATCAACGCCTTTGTATGTCGTAACCGACCTAATGCAACATCAAACCGGTTCTCAGCCAGGAGATCATGAATTCGAATACTTCTGATAATTATATATCCAGTTGATTTCGCGTTTGATATCAAAAGCAACTCTTCTTTTGGCAAAATCATGCATACTGTTAATACTGTATTCACTGGTTGAATACTACATCGAACGGTTCACTAGTAGCATACAAAAGACATTGTTATCTGGCTATTGTTACCTATTCCAGCCAATCTGTGAATAAAAACTAATTTCAAAGAATTATGTTGAAGGTGACAACAGACAAATTCCTTGTGACTAATATATCGAGAATTTACATTCATCGAGGTTGCAAAACCGGGCAAAATGGCGCTTGATATGAAAACTTCGGCCAGTGCCTGTGTTTAATCGATGACGAACTGTTTTCATCAGTTTAAAACAGTAGGAGTTGGTTTGGCCGGCACAAATTATGATAAATGACCTTATTAATCAGCATTTCCAGATATTTAATTTCACATGAATATAGTATTTAGGTAATCAGTTTAGCGAAAGAACATAAGCATGACGTTCACATTGTGTTTTGTCTTGCTATTTAGTAAACTATACATCATAAGGCTATAGGATCCAGTGAGTATGCATGTCAACCAGTTGTTTGTCTACATATCGACGGTCTCCTTGCATGCAGGTCTGACGAGGGGCGGGCTGATGGGGATGGGTAGGGGCTACAGCCCAGATCAATAAGGTGGCCCTCAGGCCAGCCGAGGTCAACAAGGGGACCCGTAGGATATGAAGGATGGACGGGACTGGGAAAAAATGAAAAAAGAATATTGGTTTTTCATTGTCATATGTTAATTATAAATGGAAAAGCAAATATGGGTCCCCTTAACAGAGTAATACCCGGGAACCCATCTGGCTTTTCAACGTTCCTACGCATTTATTGATGTATTGTCTGTATTGCAACGAGTCATTAGTCGGGTGAATCCTCACGGTGACGCGACTGACGTGCGGATTTTTTACCCATTATCATAGCAAAACATGTCAATGACTTGAATGGAAGACCACAAATGACGACTTCGGCGACTGTCCAAATATTTTCCCTTCCTGTCTATTCGTGGGCTGTAAGATTTTGCGAGTAAGATACTACAGAGAAAGACTACAAAGTCAAACTTGTATGTTGACGAAGGTATATATATGTAAATGTCGGTAGAACTTTAAATGGGTCATCTTTGAATTGATCCAAGCAAGCAGAACACAAGAAGAAGTTCTCTGCCAAGTCCTGAAGAGAGGGTGCTGGTAGCCATCATTGTCACGAAATGTAAGAGATCTAGACAGTAAACAGATGCAAATTGGTAACTTCCTGCGTAGGAAATAATAAACTTTAAGCTTTACAAAGTACTTCAGACATTGAATAATAGATCAAATATTGTGGATCTGATTAAATGTCCCACTGAGTAGGAATTATTACATTACGGCATAGGAAAAAGTAGACAAAATTAAATATTATTTCCCATTTTGGCCGATATGGTATATAATTGAGTGACTATGGGGTGATGGGGGTGGGGGAGGGGAACTAGTGATATTTAAACGACCAAGACATCTATTGACAGTCAACTCATTCGGACCACCGTCGGCTTTAATAGCTAACCCGTTGCAGCTTGAAAACCTTTACAAACAAATGTCGATTTTCAAGGTGGCAATATTACATTGCAAGCTCTATAGGGTTAAGAGCCATCAATCAAGAGCTGTTTTCCTGCTAAGTTATATATACCAACGCACATAACAAACAAATATTAAAAGACGAATATCAATAAGATGATTAGAAGCTAGTATTAGTCAGTAATAGGCCTATTACTGGAGTCCATACCTCTCTGGCTAATTCATATTTGGCGACATCATTCTCTTAAGGGGTGGTTCCCTTTGGTCGTCTCACTCATCGTTTGTAGTACGTTACAGACGTCTTCTTCTGTCGTAAATTCGCCGTTCAATGGAACATCAAACCGTTGCTCAGTTACAACAAGTGGTTCGAGATTTTACTTTTACACTTGACGCAACGACGGCGTTAATATCGTGGAATGAAAGGTAAAGCCTGCGCTGGGGAGGCAGGCGTAATTCTTTGTGATTCCAGAACAGCTACGTTGTTACGATGAGCACATACTATGTGGGCACACAAGAAATTACGAAGACGAGAAGGAGTAGACGTTTAAACTAACGCATAATATCTGTTCTGCTCGAAACCAAAAACGGAGGGATTTAAATCCTACAAGACTGACTTAATGTACCGGTAATTACAATATTAATATTTACGCCTTAGCGCGAGTAGGGTACCTCTGGTTGGCCGACTTCCGCTGGGTTCCTCCTCATTAGTACGGTTTGTCACATCCCAGGGCAGTCGGTAACATATTGTAATTCAGGACCCAGGATAGGTATTAGGTGGGTTCTTGTCAAATAATATAGTATCCAAGGGGAAATTGTATGTTCAATGAAAAGGTGAATCAAAAGAAGGCGACACTAGAAATAGATCATGGACCATGGTGTGTCTTTAACTTATGAAGTTAAACCATGTTGCCGTAAATTCCAGGCATGTGTCCGGACCGGATGTAAGAGAAACGCGGAGGACCACGTAGAGAACAGAGCGAGCAACTTAATTGAATATTAGTATGTAAATTGTCGACATCGGTCAATTATAAAATAAATGACGTCACTGAAGAAGTTAAAGGTGCCTACGGTGCTGCATTATCATAATTATAAGCACATTATCTTATTCACAATGATAACTCTTAGCATAGCAATGCACCATCTGTTGATGTATTGTTATGACGTCTTGGGACGTTTGATTCGTATTCTGAAAAAATGTATTTGCAAAATGTGAATTTTCAAGATGGAACACTTAGTTTAGGTAATGAAGTCGAAAGGTGGTCTAAATTTGTTGATCTTTGTGCTGGTCCGTTTCCTTGTGCCATGAATTAAAATAGCCAGTCTTCAATAAAAGTTTTATTTGCCCGAGAGCGTGCATCTTGTTCATCTTATCACCCCACCCTTCCACATTTCACTGTGTATTATGAGGGATTAAAGGATAGATTGGTGATTTAAATGGTATCAGACTTCTTTCTTACGAATTATATGATAGAAAGCAGGGGCGGCGATTTGTTTCAAATATTGGGGGGGGGGGACATTTGCTTTGGTGCAGGCGCGTAGCAACTACATCCCCAAAATTGTTCGCGCGCTTCGTGATATTTTGTATATGATATACCAAGTTTCATTACGGGTGCGGTCCGTCTCATGAGCGCAGATCAGTCTTGGATAATGGTGGGGACGCGTATCTGTTCTCTGATACTATCTAAGCGGAGCGCGACCATTGGTTCGCGCGTAGCGTACAAGATTTTTTTGGGCAAATATACCTCCCAGATTGCCGGAAATAACACTTCCCTGACCCAATAATGCTCCAAAACCTCCTTAAATTTGAGATCTCATGGCTTAGAAATTTAAGTCGGGGGAAACACATGGGCGTCTGCAGAAAAAATATCAGGGGACAAATAATCCAAGTAGACTTTTGTATACGATGGGTCTGGGTCCTCTCCCAAAAAACAATTATAGACTGCCGCAAATGCGATTTCCTTCCAAAATTTAACAACTGTGGATAAATGTAATAAAGTGAGAACTGCTGCATGTCATTTGCACAATGCTGGATCAAACTGCGCCAAAGTTCAATACAGGGAAATTTGCAATGCAGCGTTTGGTCAAGACAAATTGGTGGGGACACGGTATATCATATCCCCACCACTGAAAAATTTGGTGGGGACGCGTCCCGCTGTCCCCACCAGGATCTGCACCCATCGTCCGTCTAGCTAATTCATTTCGAAAATAATTTAAAAAATACTCTCGGTGAAAGTCTGTGTCGTTTTTTGGTGATATTTAGTAACATATTGTGACACGATTAGACATTCGCGTAGCGAGGAAAAAGAGGGAGGGGCGAAGCTTGTAGGCAAACTATCTAAGCGTAGCGCCACCATGAGTTGGCGTGAAGCGTAAAAGAAAATTTTGGCCGAAAATGCCTCCCAGATCGCTGGAAATGGCACTTCCCAGGCCTTGTAAGTTGCATCTAAGCATTTTCTATTTTGAAATTACTAGCGATATCATAAAAAAATATGCTCTTATAGCCACAAAAAAAACTATGCCACCAAATATTGGGGGGGGGGGGATATTAGATACTATATACCCCACCTAAAATATTGGGGGGGGGGACATGTCCCCCGTCCCCACCCCCCATGATCGCCGCCCATGATAGAAAGGCTCAAATTTGTAAATAATAGTCAAACTTTAAGATTTCTTTTAATTTAATGAGCAGGGTTCATGTTTTGTATATAAAAATAATAATAATATAAAACAACAGTCTTCAAAATTTTTGGGGAATATTTTGTTTTCACTGACGACTGTCGCTAAATGCGGCCCAGGGCTAACGTTAATGTTTTGCTACAGTACAGTGAATTACAATGATTGTTAACGCAGTACTGTACATATGTCACGTACGTCACCGTCTAATCACATACATATGCATTTTGTAACGTAACAAATTATATACCAAATGGGCGGGGCTGGGCTGGCTAATGAACATAAATTTAAAAATATAACCGATCCTAGCCTAGCCTAGGAGTTAGATGACAAAAATTCATATAACATATCGAATATACTTTTAAATGTTTTTGAAAACGATGGAATATTTAGTGCAGGAATATCGTTTTGTAAGTGAGTTTTAATGAATTTTGTGTTGAATTTTTGGTCGTAACAATAGGTAACAATGCATTTAGTGTTTGGTCGTATGTAATCTGTTGTGACATCGTGAAAAACGGCGCAAAATGCGAACCTTGTTTGGAAGTAATATAGATGACATCATCTTTACTGGATGACTAACTATTTTCTATAACTTGTCTAATGTAAATATAAACATAAGCAATTAAGTTTGGCCTAAAAATGTAAGGTAAGGTCATACAATTTGAACTTATTATTTCCTATCAGAATGTTTCTACACTCGAATGTACATGGATAATGCACGTAAAAGAAAAACATGCATGTTTTTCCTACCTTAAGTTTCAAACTAAGTGAGCCCATTTGCACCCAA
>KN884395.1:96678-111630 GCA_000934455.1 Apostichopus parvimensis
AGTCTCAGTAGTAACACACAAAATATTAACATGTTACATGTAACACCATCCAGTCTCAGTAGTAACACACTTAATGTTCACTTGTTACATGTAACCTCATTCAAATTTGAGTAGTAACACACCAAATGTTAACATGTTACATGTACCACCATCCAATTTTCAGTAGTCACAAACTTAATGTTAACGTGTTACATGTAACCTCATTCAATTTTCAGTACAGTAACACACAAAATGTTAACATGTTACATGTACCACCATCCAGTCTCAGTAGTAACACACCAAATGTTAACATGTTACATATACCACCATACAGTCTTATTAGTAACACACAAAATGTCAACATGTTACATCATCCAATTTTCAGAAGTAACACACCAAATGTTAACATGTTTCATATACCACCATCCAGTCTCAGTAGTAACACACAAAATGTTAACGTGTTACACGTACCACTATCCAGTCTCAGTAGTAACACACTAAATGTTAACATGTTACATGTAAAATCATCCAATTTTCAGTAGTAACACACCAAATGTCAACATGTTACTTGTACCACCATCCAGTCTCAGTGGTAACACTGTTAATGTGTTACATGTAACACATGCCAATTTCAGTGGTAACACGTGCATAAAGTTAACATATTACTTGTAACACATTCCAATTTTAGTAGGTTCACACTTAAAGTTGACATGTACCGTTGTCTAATTACAGTAGTTACAATCCTAAATGTTAGTGTATAACACAAACCACCATTCAACTTCAGTAGTAACACACCAAATGTTTAATATGTGTTACATGTACCACCATCCAATATCAGTTATGGTAACACTAATACCACCTCATAAGCTCATTTGCATCAAATTTGGTAAACGTTGGATAACATCCGATACAATTTCCCGTAAGATACTGGATTATAAGTACCACTGCATATGTTTCAAACTTCTCTGCATGTTTTTGTCTGCTGTTTACTAGTCTTCTTTCATATTCTTTGGAACGTGAAAGACAGTTTTCAGTTGACGACTTACGATGTCGTCGTTCAAATACTATCGAACCATTCTACAAGTCAATAAAAACAGGTTCACTGCCGTAGCATGGGGTTGTTTACCAATTAAAACGAAAGGATTTCTGATCTGAAGGTATTTCCTTATGGCAGCAAATTCCTTCCCTAAACATTTCCTATAACAGGTAGGGAAGGAAGTCGCTCTGTCAATTGTGATGTCATCATCGTTGTTACTGCCGCAGTTTTAAAAACATTTCTGTTTTTTTCAAAAAAACATCCAAACAATCTGACAGTTACATTAGGTATTCAAAAGATTTAAAGGATGACTTTAGGTAAAAATGGTGTTGGTTATCATCCAAGGGTGCTACTCTGTTGTTTTTATGAAGTTAAAGAGAACATGTTCGTTATTACGAATAAAAGCAATGGATTTAACATGAACATCTAGGCCTGTTCTGAGTAGCTGACATCAACTTAGCCTTTAAAAACATTTAGACATTTAGTACATTTTAAACGTGAATATCTTGAAAACTGGAACAATTTTGAAAGAAAAAAGTATATTACTAGTGCTCTAAGTTTTGTCTTTCCTTGGACTTTAACATATCAAGTGTAAAATTCCTGCCTAAAGGACATCCTATTAAACCATCAACTTTTGAGGACGTGGTGAATTTTTTCAAAGGACTTCTGAGGACTTTTCAGTCATTTATAGTCAGAATACCCAACAAGGGCATTTGTGTTTTGGTGTGGGGGTGTATTAAGGAAAATCCCATTACTACCACACCATAACATCATCTGAGCCAAATCTTCAAACCTGAGGCTATCTTCTTGTCCTCATCAACTAAAAACTTTGACCCATGCAACTACAATTATTAAACTACTTCCCCACATCTGAGCAAATATATGTATCCTTAATATCACTCTCGACAATTGTTTTTGTCTGGAGACAAAACACTAAAGACATCTAAATATGAACCAAACATAGACTCCTAGACAGATGATGATAAATTTATGAAACGTGACTGATTAATAAAATAAAGAAAAGCAACCTCCAGATCCAGGATGGATACATAACTTAATAACGGGCGACATTTGACACCATATTTCACTTCGTGCTCCTTCCGTTGACATTGAAGAAATCTTCTGAGGACTTCAACTTTGCTTTAATACTTAGATGGTTTCTGATAGCCTCTGTCCGACTATCTGATAGTTTCCTGTTCGTGTGTAATAACACAGTCTATTACATTTCAATAAATACTGTAAAATTTGATGCACAATTGAGTTTTCCCTTGAGAAACATCAAGCTATGTTCAGGAAATTGGAATAAAGATACAAACATTGTTGCTGTTGGGATCGTGATGTGGTGCGATTACTATCTTGATTGGTACGGAAAGGTTGCGATACAGACAAGAACAGATGGGAAGTGTTTTTGTCTTGTATCCTTGATTAAAGAGGACGATTTAATGCCTCGTTAAGACCTGATGATTCTCAGCGTCAAGTCTGGCTTACATCAGATTAAAGGATGGTTTGTAGACAGAATTTTAGTATTGATCTAAATATTGTTCAAGATGAAAGAAAATAGCATTTAGATGCCAGTGATGTTTCTAAAAAGCTATCTTGGTTTTCAAGATATTCATAACATATGCTTAATGTCTGGAATGTTCCCTTCTAAGGCTTATGTGAATGCATCAATATTAATGTTAATCCATTGTTTATAAACTCTAATAAACTCATTGAAAAACCATGTTCTCTAAATTTCATATAAGTAAAAAAAGCACCACCTTACATGACATTGGTCACACACTTGTCCTTGAAATATTTGCAATGCATTATAAAACATGTCATTTGAGGCCATATTAAAAAAAGTCTCGATTTCCCACTGAACTTTGTGTTGCATCTGAGGAACTAACCGTGACTGCACCTTAGACTTTATAGTCCAGTCACTTTAGATAATTACTCTCAGCTGTTTAAAGTTTCATTCCTCAAAAATTAAATATAGGAAATCAACCTAGACTGACAGCAGTGCATTGTAAAAGTCTACAAAAATATCAAGAATAATTTGGGTCCTAAAGTCATCTTTTAACTCCTTTTAATATCTAATGTAACTGTTATTACAACAACACATGACCATGTTAAATTTAGAAAAGGGAAAATATAGCTCTATTTTTGATGTTAAAGTAAACATTAAACAACTAGAGACACAGAATAATCACAACTTACAACAACAACAAAAATTCTTGATTATTATCATAGCATGAAAGACTTTTGATAAGTATCTTCATTTTTGTGCTTTAGTTTTCTTAATACCATTAGGAATCTGGACAGAGTGACACGTTGGTAATAGAAAGAACTAGAAGCAAACTTAGTGACATATAGGCTTTAGTCTGGCATGCTCAATCCATGTCGAACGTTACTCGCTGCAGCGAACATATTGACAATTCTTGTGAATACACTCTAGAAGGCTTCTAATATGAACAGTTACTTTGGGGGGGAAACAGACTTTCCCTTTAAGGGGATGCATGAAACATTAGAACAATGTGTTAATAATTATAGGAACTAATCGATTATCCTACTGGAGATAATAGAAAAGGTTGCCATGCCCACGGCTGACAGATAGCACATTCTAGCATAAATACTGACGTTCCGTAGTCAAGGCAACGAGGATGGCAAGCATAGAGAGTTTTTGAACTACCCTCCCTAATAAGTGTCATCCACATATCATAAAACACACTTTAACATTGCCGTAACAACGTGATGACTGACAGTTTCTAGCGTTTGAATCTTTGCAATACTCATCCTATCCCAAGCCACCTTTAACAGAGTAAGTATCTTTCTTTACAAAGATGTGACCGGACGCCCTTCCAGCTGTTAAACCTCAGAGTTAAAGAATGAGCCTCACCAATTTACACATAATGATCATATACAACATACCATTATCATGCCAAACTTTGCAGCCTATGAAACATTCCACTCACAAATGTGACAACCACTGTGCAATGTTTGGAACAGTTTTTGGTTTGTTTTAAGAGAGTAATAAACTACCTACTTGATGTCACAACCCTCAGACAGGATTGGTGTTGTCACATTCCATATTTTGCTGCCAACGGAAAACAAACTAGCCATTTTTCAAACCACAAATTGACTAATGTGATCAATCAGGCCAAGGGCCTCACAGGTCGGACACAACCTTTTGTGCATGTCGGGGTGTGGAGAAGTAATTGGGAGTTAGAACAGAAATGGAGTCAAGAAAACTAACTAGTTGAATTATTGCCTTAAAAAGATTTTGTCTTGGGGTCTTATTTTCATTTCCCTATGGTGGATATAGCAATGGCACCATGTTTATGGTACTTTATTGCAGATTTAATCTATTTTCCAACATGTCAAAGCTATTAAAAGTTGCATTCCCATGGCAACTAATTGGAACCATATTGGTTATTATGTAATTATTACACAATGTATTATGGTCTCCAAGAGAAGACATGACTTATAAGCATTGCAACCATTATCATCTTTATCCCAACAGTATGCCCCTCCCCTATCACCACCATCCCACCCCACCCCATCCATCCCCTCCATATATGTAGTCAGAAATATTGAATCATTGGGTTGCATGTAATAAATGTATTTATACTTTTCTTAAAACAACCCAATGCATCATGCAATCATTATGATTGTATCTAATGGGAGGATATTGGACCCTTTGTAACTGGCTAGTTCTAATATTGACTAATATTAACTGGGGTTCTTCGATTTCAGATCAAATGGACCTCCATCTTATGTGGTTCTCCACTTACAGAGAACATCCATCTTCAAGTTTTTCTGGCACAAGTACTTGGTTCTTCTGTCACATAGTAAGTGTCTTCCCAGTCCGAGGGTTTGTGGTTCTCTGGTCATATGATATGTGGCTGTTCAGTGAAATGGTATGGAGTTCTCCAGTCCCAGTGTATGTGATTCTCCAGCCACAGGGTATGTAGTTCTCCAGTCACAGGGTACACAATTCATCAGTCACATGGTATGTGGCTCACCAGTCACAGGTTATCTGGCTCCCCAGTTACAGGATATATGGTTCATCAGTTATAGACTATGTGGGTATGTGATTCTCCAGCCACAGGGTATGTGATTCTCCAGCCACAGGGTATGTGATTCTCCAGCCACAGGGTATGTGATTCTCCAGCCACATGGGGTATGTGAGTCTCCAGCCACAGGGTATGTGATTCTCCAGCCACAGGGTATGTAGTTCTCCAGCCACATGGGGTATGTGATTCTCCATGTGATTCTCCAGCCACAAGGTATGTGATTCTCCAGCCACAGGGTATGTGATTCTCCAGCCACATGGGGTATGTGATTCTCCAGCCACAGGGTATGTGATTCTCCAGCCACAGGGTATGTGATTCTCCAGCCACATGGGGTATGTGATTCTCCAGCCACAGGGTATGTGATTCTCCAGCCACAGGGTATGTAGTTCTCCAGCCACATGGGGAATGTGATTCTCCAGCCACATGGTATGTGATTCTCCAGCCATAGGGTATGTAGTTCTCCAGTCACAGGGTATGTGATGTTCCAGCCACATGGGGTATGTGATTCTCCAGCCACAGGGTATGTGATTCTCCAGCCACATGGTATGATGGATGCTTACTGCAGTCTACAGGCTATGGTTTGGTATGTTGGATACTTACTGCATTCTATGGCTGGTAATATATTTTTTGCTGAATAAATCGATTGTTTTTGGATTGAACATACTTTCTTGAATATCTGAATGTTAATGCGCTGGTATTGTAAGAGATGGAGAGATATGACCCTTAGGGGATTAAACAGATTAAAAGATCAGACGCATCAGTCGTTAAAAGATTGAAAAGTCTGCCAAGTCTCTTTGGACCTTATCAGTCTAAAAACAAATCAAAGAAAAGAATCGTTTCTTCATTAGATAATAAGCCGTGAGGATAGAACCTATCAGTGGCATTATTAAGAGACTTAGTCAATGGCATTTATCAAGGAAACCATGTCAATGAAGTATGCTGGATCTCTCATAACAAAGGATGAAGAATGAAATACCTCACACAGGATGCAGAGTCACATTTAACTTTTTATTTATGGCTCGTGTTGAAAGTGTGTACTGAGGATTTTCCTACCACCCTGACACGAGCAAATGTTTTGAATTAACCATCTTCGATATCTGAGAATGATTTGGGGGGATCACAACGTATTGTGGCTTCAAGCTGATGACAGTAAATGATACGATGAGAAAACCCTTCCGACTGAGACTGTTGCAAGGTATATGACGACGTTACACATGTGTTTTTCAAACCTTGTGAACCTAGACATGTGACTAATCAGCACAGATCAGAGAACCTACTCACTTGGCAGTCTGGGTATTAAACCCACCTACATGATTACGGAGGGAATGAGTGACTGTATACATTTGCATAGCCTTTCGAAGTCCCATATTTGCCCCTTTTTTTTCCTTTTTACAGAAAAACATTAAAAATTCTCAGTGCTCGACATGTTTGCACTTGTGTAATAGTTTCGTCATGTCGTACGGGGTCTGGATGCTCGACACTTAATGGATGACCTACTTTCAAATACCATAGATTTATAGCTTAAATATGCAACATAACCCATTGAACCATGTCATCAACAATTTCTTCCCCTTTTTCTCTTGCCCACCTGCATGGTCTCAAGTACAAAATTTGTAAAGGTTGCTGAAGTGAGTGAAATTACTACTTTTTAAGGTAAGTGATATTTTTATATTATTTTAAATGTCAATCATTGAGGTAAAACTGTTATAAATTCTACATTAATGCTGTCAACCTGCTCTGTATCTCTTTCATCAATATTTATGAAGACAAAACATAAGAGTGAGAGAGAAATTTGATATGTCCTTTAAAACTGATTGCGCAGGTTTCTCTCCTGCCCTTGAAAAAAAAACACCCTACCTTGTGTCCCACTCACTAAGAAAAAACTGTTTCAAAAATACAAGTAGTCTTTACTTTGAGATCTAATTTCATTTCATATATTAATAAATAAGGGGTGTGGATGAGAGAAATTACAAATAAAACCCCTTACTATGCCCTAAACCATGGCATTGGTTTCTGGGTTCAACAATGTTCACATTCTACCTTGACAAAGTGAAACAAAAAACAAAAGTGAGAGCAGAAGGTTCCAAGATTCTAGTGACACTATGACATCACAGATTTACAAAATGACAGCTCCCAGACACAACTTTTATAAGGAGGATATCTCTCAAATGGAGCAAGATATTTCTGAACTCTTTGGGGGAGTGTGGAGGGAGTCTAGGGGGAGTGTGGGGGGAGTCTAGGATATATGTGGGAGGAGTCTAGGATATCTCCGGAATAGAGCAAGATATTTCTGAACTCTTTGGGGGGAGTGTGCTGTTCCCCAAGGATCTATATCATAAAAGCCAAAGATGATAAATTATGTTTTCGTTTTTCCCCATTTAATTATCTATTCTTTACTTACCTAAAGCACGTAAAGGATCTTCGACTGCCAGTATTGGAACAGACGAGGAGTTGTCTCCACTCAGCATCTCGGGGGTCAGGGTCGGTGAGGATCTCTCGGAGGATGTACTTACAACTGATTCGACGATCTGAATCCAACAGAGAAACCACATTTTAATGTTAAATCTATCCAGTGGATAGATTATCAAAGGCCATTCTGCTCAGGGGCAACATCTTTCAAAATAATTGTCCAAATTAGCTTTTGTTTTCTTCAGTACAAAAGTTAGTGTGGGATGGTGCAGGGAACATTACCAGTTAACATAAATGGCAGAGGCTGTTTTCATCACTTATGGGAAGAAACTGTTGTAACTCCAGAAACAACAACACCTCTGTTATGACACTTCAGTGATGTTTGAAAAGGAAATTGTCCTAACAAATCTCTCCATTCAGTTACCAGTAAACATTTGTAAAGCACTTGAAAAGAATCATGGTTATGAAACCAATTGCAAGCATTTATCACAATAAAGTAATCACAGGATAGGTTTGCTAGCACGGTATATGTCAAATGTAATAAGGGAAATATTCTGCAGCTACTAAAGACATTTCTATGTTTGTATACTCCGTTAGGTCCTTCCTGCCAACTGTCATCTATGCCAGCCTTAAACTTTACAACAATAATCGAATGTCTTATGGATATCCACCAGACAATATTCTGCTGTAGTTTTGTACCTCAAATATTCAGTTGATGTAAGAAATGTATTTAAGGAAGTAAAAAGAAATGGTTATTTTTTATGATACAATATGTTATTTTTACATTTAAAGATAGCACTGTTTGTGTATTTGCCTCTTGCTTGTGTTATTTCAAATTTCATTTTGGGGGGGGGGGGACATTGGTGGATTCAGTTTATCCCTCATTGTAGCTACCAATATATCCTTCCACTTATCCCTTTATTGGTTTTGTATTTCCATTTGGGTTACATCCCTAAGAAGAGAACAAGTCACAGAGCATTTAATAATGCATTAATACCTGTTCGATCAGTTTGCTTTGAGCTCTATCCAATGTAGGCTGATTCTGTGTTAGGCTACCAAATGTAGTTTCCCTACCATCTTCAGGCTTTTGAACATCTCTGTTGCTATGAGCCCTCTGTAAGGGAAATGAAAGTACAAAAGCAAATATATTTGACTTATGGGAAATTATCCAGTATACACTTTAAGGATAACTGTTCATAATGCTAAAAAGCAGGACTAGCTTTTTAGGGATTGTCCATGAGCAGCTTAGGCTTCAGTTCCTTTCTTTAACAAAAGGTTATTCTAGAAGTTTAGAGAGGGCTAACCAAGCAAAACTGTCATCAAAATCAGTCCTGTTAGGATGTGAGTTATTTTGATCATGTCTACATCTTCATACTGTAATTCACACAAAGACGATTACATAGCTACAATAATAACAAATGTATCATGTGCACCGCAATGACGCAGTACATATTCAGGTCGATGTGTACAGCAAATGTTATGTTTACATACATTCCTGTACTGATTATTAAATCTTTTCAACCTGTCTTTTATGATTTCAAATATACACGTAATGTAGTAACTCATGTCACCTTCCTCTAAAGAAAAAAAAAGGGGAAAAAATAAAAAATAAATTCTGATGACAGGGTCGTCCAGTGAGCTTTGAGTACCAGTTTGTATTATGCAATGTCAATTGTTTGAATAACTACAGAAATCAGACAACAATAAAAGACACATTTTTACATGTCCTTCTAAATTGTTATCTTTGTTTAAGAAGATAAATCATTCATAGGTGTTTCAAAGGAACCCTCCGCTGTTTTGTGACGAACTAGCAAACCCTATATTAAATGCAGTATGATAAAGTGTAGTGGTTTGGTGGATCGACTAACCGTGACAGGTTGCTGAAATGTTTCTGAAGGTCTCTGGAATGAAGATGGCCTCTTCTTCTTCTTAACTGTGGTCTGGACCATTCTCTTATTGGATGGATGTCTAAACATGCCATCTTTCCTGCTACTAGGTTTGGACTTTGTCGACACAGGAGTTTCGTGCGTGTCCCTTTCAGAAGTGGCTGATTTATATCTTTGACGGGAAAAGTCTTTAGTTTTTGCTGGAACTGGGATTTTCCGTTCCCTAGAAGGATAAAAAAACAAAGAAAACCATAACAAGACAAAAGTCCAAATTTTATTTGAATGTTCATATGTGAGTGATTACACACATTGTTATCACAATTAACCATGAATGAACCCTGCCCACCCCTTACCGCCCCAACCCACTCCCCCACCAACTGCCACCACTCCCCATGTTTGTTTAATATTTTTCTAATGATCCTTGTTGATAATTGCGACACCCGAAGATCATTTTCATTTTGCCAAAATCTGAGTCTCATCAACTTTGCATGATTCAATGAAAGACAAAATTAATTCATTATTTCCAATAATTAATATTCACACTGTGAATGTTACATCGTGATTAGATCAGTCAGACTGACGGCAAACTAACTAGATCCTCAACAGCTGACTAACAGTTCCTATCACCGCACAGCATTTCTCCTGCTTTGTGCTGTGAGACTGAGTAATTATACAGACTTGGGAAATACATTATTAATTTTAATTTAAAGGTGCAAATTGTCAACTACAAGTCATTCTGCTTTCCCTGTTCCATTAGCATTTTTAAACTACAGGTCTATCAAGTCAACAGCTATCCCCCACCCCTACCCCCCCCCTTTTTTTTGATTATTTATTTGTTTTTGACAACAGTAAAGTCACAAATGGGATACCTAAACAAAACATACATACTTGAGGTGTACAATTACAGCTACATAGTTCCATTTGATAATATCAAATGCCAGGATACCCTTGGGAATAGCATACATTTTTTAAGAGCTTCTTTTTTCTTTTTTTCCTCAATTTGGTTCCAAAACTCCCTCCTGTTTTTGAAAATAATGTTGGTAATCTATTTACTATTGCCAGGATAAATAACATATTTTACTGCCTTTAATCAGTTTCTAAAGATGACAACAAGGCTCCTTATTTTTTTATTTATTTCTTTTGTGGGGGGGGGCAGGGGTGGTGGGGGTTATAAATTTCCATAAATCTGTAAATTCACTGGCGACTTCATTTTCTTTAGTTTCTTGATTCGAAGGTAGGTAAATCTGTCAAGGAATTCCAGAATAGAATCCCAGTAGATTGAACCTGGGACATTCAGCAAACAATAAATCAAACCTATGCAACCATAAAAGATGTTTAGTTAGTTACAATGAAGGCTTTCCTTCAGGGGTTTACTGATCCAAAGCAGGACTTCTCTCTAATCACTGCAGGGGGTGTCTGAAACCATTTCAGAATTCTACATACATGCCAGATTGACATCTCTATCCCTGGCTCAGGTGGGCCGTTATCATTTCTGATCTTTCATCGCAACACACCTGGATACTGATAGGTATGTAAGATTATGCACGACTTCCTCTGGTGGGAGGCAAACGTGACTACACACACCTATCTATAGATTCGGTTTTATAGAAAAATGAAAATTATTTTAATTATGTGGATCAGTCTGGTTGTGAATATGCGAGGACAGTTCACAGACATGTTTTTAAAAATAGGCGAAACATTCTCTTGCACGTGTCCATCGTCAAAAAAATTCAAATTAGTCGTTCCAAAATCTAAAGATACGTGGTAAATTGCAATTCACAAGTTAGTTTTTGACTTTTACCAAGCATCCACATTTTATTTTTGTTTTATTAATGAAGCGAGGCTAAGCTCTCTTTGAGGTCATAACATTTAGAGTAAAAGTAGTGCCATATGACAATATTAAACACCAGAGTTACAGAGAAGTCAGCTTAAAGTAATTAAGGTTATTCTCGTGTCTTCATGAAGAACATTACATCCTATTGGCCAATTACACAATCAGACTACCCAAATACTCATTACATTTCAAGTTCAATCTGGTTAACCAGGTTAACTCGTAATTTACCCTGGTACCCAAAGAATGCCAAACATTTTCTTCAAGTTTCTTTCAGCATTGAAAGGAGGACATACATTGCACAAAGCTTTTACTATGTCCTTAACAGAAAAGCTTAAACATGAGAAGAAAAAAACCTAAAGCCACTTGGCTTTGTGATTCCTTGCCATATAATTTGCTCAAAATTCCACAAATTCGACTTATGTAGAGCAAGTGAGTTAAATTTTGTCCAAAACTTAAGTGAGAACCAGAAAAGATCAGAGATTTCCAGCTCTTATTTGTAGCACTCACTTGTGGGCACATCAACCATATCATTCACTGGTAAGGATTTTACAGTATAGAATTTTTATTCTAAATTGTTTCAATATCCAGGAAGAACAGTTTTCCTAGGTGAATATAGACACACTTCCATTTTAATCGTCACGTGAATCGTCACGTGGACAACTTTCTTCTTGCTCTTGTTCCTGTTTAGTTACATCAGCAATACAAGAGACAATTACCTACCTTTTTGATGGTATTCTGACCTCACGTAGGGTGCTGGTAGGGGTACCCTGGGCTAAGCCTGCTTTCTTTAGAGCTGTTTCCATGACAGATTCTCTAAGCTTGGTCATAATCTCAGGAGTTCCAACTGAATACCACAACGAGAAAGAAACATGAACCTTACACTGTTTATGACACTTTCCTTATGTTTCTAGGTATTGATAAGAAAGATACAAACTTCATCAGTTCAAAATTCTCTCCTTAGAAAGTTATTTAGTTATCCATCTTTTACTATTTCAAGCACTGCCCTTCAGATATCTTCAAAAACCAAGCGTACTGAAAGTTTGCTTTGATTTATTTAGTTTATTTTCGCAATTTACATTGGAGTATGAAAGATTTACGATTCGACATTAAACAGAACACGAACAAACTAACAACATCAGGAATTTACAAACTTATGGGCAAATCTGCAAAGATCCTTCCAACTTTGCAGACGTAACAAATCAATACAAATATCTCTGACTTTTAACTGGTTTTAAAACTGAATGGATTAATTTCAAACTATACGAGAAGAAGTAAAGTTAGTTTACCATTTTCTGGAGACTTTGTAAAGAGGGAAGATGCTTTCCGTAATGGAGTGGCTCCTGCCTTAGATGAGGCTGCAGGTTCAAATGACACGGGTGGAGTTGGCGGCAGTAACCCCACCCCTTTTCCTAAAAACTAGAGAGAAGAAATTGGCCACTTTCCATCACTATTTACAAAAGAAAAATCTGTAGGCCAGAAAATGCATTTCTACACTTAATTTATTGATAGCAGTCTAAAAATGATTTGACTGGATCTCATATTTTAAATTGAATAATTTTCTTTTGTCTTAAAATCTTTTCAGGCATACGTAATGGGTAACTATAGACTGATCAGTCACTGGTCCCACTGTTGTACTTTACAATATGCACAACATGTGCTTGTCACATATATACACATCATAACACAGTTCTTTACCGTTATCTTTTGTTCTGTAGATTTTTAATTATAACGTTGAAGACATGTTTTTCCCAGAGTACTATTTTCATAATTTTCGAAGGTACTCAGTGTAATCTAGCCTTGCAATGTTCCACTTCAGTTTGGTCTTTATATTCTCTGATCTAAATCAACATTCTAATAAGTGACAGGAATGAATCACTTAGGTTCAATGTTTCTTCAAAGTACCAGCAGACTAAACCTAAACATCAACCACTTGTTATCTCACCACACCCATATGGAGGATGTGATATTGTAGTTCCTTTGAAACAGTTGCCATGGTAATGGTTAATTTTCCTGAGTAGCTATGAGTAGCTCGAGGGGTTACCCACTGTGGGGTACCCCAGGGTGACTAAAAGTCTATGACTGAGGGAGGGGTCAAAATGTGTCCTTGTGTTTGTGTGTGTGTCCAATTTTTGTGTCAAAAATTCGTCCTAAATGGCTGGGCCGAATTGCTTTAAACTTGGTGGGAAGGTACCGGAAGTTGGGTAAACCCCTGTGTCTCGCAGGACCCCAGAACCAAAGGGCAAATTTAGGGATTTTTTTTTTTTTTTTGCTAAAACTCCAAGGAGAAAAATTGAATTGACATGGAACCTTCACAGGTATAATGGAATTGTCAAGTAGTACTTTCCTCTGGTTGCCAGATTGCGTAGCTAATAATAAATTTGTTCGTTTGAAATCAGTGTTTGCCAACCATGAGATATGCAACTCTATGTGGATTGCCCTCTTGTTGTTGTTTTTTTTTATGAAACTTTGTTAATGAGCTTAATAATTACACAATCCCATGACAATGTTCGAAGGACATATTTAACAAGAACCCTTCAGTCATTACTGTAGATCATTGCTGTACTGAGTCCAGCTGTAAGTGTTCACTGTCTACTGTACATTGCTATATCAGAATTGTGTTCAGTGCATCTGCTTGCAAATACGCACGATTACGTTAATAGTCTGCACTGACTGTTTATTGACAATTTGGCAATAAATTACATTGTCATGATTGTGTGATTATTAACTACACAGTGGTACCAGAAAGAGTGTAGGGTTAGGGTCTGGTATGTTCTTGATTATAATGATATGCATAATGGTTTGTGAACGGTGTGTGGTCAAGCGGTTAAGGTAGTGGACTTGTGATCTAATGTTTGCAGGTTCAAGTCCTGACCAGATCATAAATGTTGTGTCCATGGGCAAGGCACTGTATCTCCATCACTCTTCACCCAGGTGTATAAATGGAGACTTGCGAGGTAACTTGTAAATATAGTCATGTGGGCTGGTTTGTGGCTGCACCCTATGGGAAGTCACCCTATGGTGGACACGTGGATGTGGTGCCCCAGGAGAGATTGATTGAATTGTGCACACCTTGGTGTGTGGGTGTGACAAGCTACCAATGACCAGGGGTTAAGTTGTAAACTTGTGTGGGGAGGCCTTAGCCTCAAACAACCAGCAACTTTTTAATGGGGCTTTTAATGGAATAATTTCTTACCCCTGCCTAGATGTGATACCTCTGGCTAAAACTATTTTTCGTTTGTGACTTACATGATATGGGGATGCTTTAACCATCCTGTCTCTAGTTGGTAACTCCACCCCATCCTCGTTATACTTGAGAAGTTGAGAGACTGATTTCTGAAGATCTGGTAGAACTTCTTCAGCCAGTGAATTCCTTCATTGAGATAAAATAAAGATAGTTTTCAGTCTTTGCAGGTTGGAGTGCAGCATCTTGGACCAAAGATACATCGTCAAACTTAAGCACCAGTGCAATTTTGTTGGGGAGGAGAGGAAGGGGTATGGGGGAGGCAGTGATTTACAGCCTCAGGTATAGCATAGCTGAAACACTCATATATACATGAATAATATAGATGGTAATTCTGTGAGGAGGAATCTAAAATGAGCAATCTGTAAATCATAATACACAAAATATATCACATAATATATGTATCACATAACATATATATCACATAATATATCACATTAAAATACATATAATAAATCATAATACACATAATAATCATAACACTCAAGTGTGTTGGATTGTTCAATTCCAGA
>KN884396.1:23748-34325 GCA_000934455.1 Apostichopus parvimensis
CGTGTAATCGAATTAACACTGACATCTTTTTTCCCTTCTGAAAAATTAAATCTGCGGCTGCTCTAAATCCGTTATCAGCCTGAATTCGTATTTTCATTTCACATCAATATGTCAGCAGTAATGCTGTAGTTCAGGTTTATCCCTGCCTCAAGTCAGAATACTGCTCAGGTTCGTTTTGTCATCCCATATTTTGCAGATAAACGAAGAATAAATAGCCGTTAGAGCATTTTGTCAGAAAATCACACCAACAAAATGTGATAAATTTCAATATGTAGATGAGAGCGCACTAAAAGAGTCAATAATCGCGAATAAGTAAAAAGTGGTAAAAAGCTGAAAAGGGCGCCAGCAGCCCATTTGAGTCCGTCAGGGGGGGGTATCCGCCCCCTGACTATATGGACGCTCCGCCACTGTTTCTAGATGGTAGCATCATTGGAACAGTAGTAAGTCACTTACGATTCCCTTCTTTTTGACAAGGATGACATTTTTGTTCATGCAGTAAACGTATTCAATTGCTCACTGTGTGAGTATAAAAATGTAATAAAACCTTTATTAAAATAACATTATTTCATATGTAACTTTTCAACATTCTTGATAACTGTCATGCCACAAACGACATGTGATGTGGAAATAACAAATCAATTAGACAGCACATTATTTATTTTATACGGAATATTGATTTGCGGAACAGTTGTTGATTGTTCGTAAGACACCATGGTAACGCTATTTATGAAGTTATCCTTTTAAGTGCTGAGTTGGTATAGATGACTGTAGTTTTTTTTAAATGTTTCAAACTTTTATTTTTCAATATCATCCGTTGTAGCTAATGTTATGACAGTTACTTTAGAAATTTATTAAAATGTTAAATGTTGACACACTAGAAAGGAAAACATGTTGATACGCTTTTTTAATTACTTCCATATCAGTATCAAAACGTTGTCTATTGTGCTATGATAATATTCCCTAAAACAATCAACGATACGTCTGTAGGGTAGCAAGAAAATATTTTCATAATTATGTTATCAGCCCAACTTATGAATTATACTCCGAAACCGAACGATAGGCATAAAACCAGATAAAGGGTGAATATTTTTAACATTATAAAGGTTGCATCATAAATATGACCCCTAGATCCCACTGTTTTTAAACCTCCAACATAATTCGGTTGTAGAAATAGCTAAGTAAGTATATAGAGTTAAGGTTGTGTCAATTAATCGACGGCTGTTGGAGGAAACGGTTCCGATTTCTGATGGGTGGCTGTCGGTCTGACTGATTGCTTATTGATGCATATCAGCGTGTGTGCAGCGCTGGTCATACGTTCTTACACTAAGTAATGCAATGTGTTTGTTCAACGTGTTTAATCGAACTCTCTCCCAATGAGACCCAATATTGTTTTATAGAGTCACTACCTTCAGAAAAGGAACTGTTGAAAAGATTGAGTAATCTTAGCATGCTACTCGTTTTGGTTCACATATTTGTGACCAGGTTCAATATGCAGTCAATGGATTTTAGCGTCCTGTATATTGATAAAATAATCAACCCTGAATGGTTTCTCTCATCATTATAAAGTTCTGAACTAAACAATTCAATTTTTTAGCAATATTCATATATTAAACATGTATATACAAAGTTGACAACTCCTTATTCCAATGGTACTATGTTCAAAAGACCATGAAAAGGACAGAAGAAAAACAGACCGCAGTGCATGTTTCGTCTTACGTGTACTGGGGCCTGACATATGTATCGAAAAAGAGCGCCACCAACTTTTGACAAAACATTTGGACTAGGTAAACTGAACCATGAAAGACTCCATGTTACAACTTTTGTGATTCAAATATATTTCTGATTTGTCATCTTTATTAAGAAGAAAAAAAATCAATTTCTTCATTAGCTAAAACGTTTAATTGTTTACAGTTGTTGTTGTTGTTGTTGTTGTTGTTGTTGTTGTTGTTGTTGTTGTTGTAAATTAACTGCTCGTAACAAGTCTCGTCATGACATATTGGCATTCGTACGTATTCATTCTAATTCATACCGATTCATACTGATTCATACTGACTCATACTGACTCAAACAGTTCATTTTATCGATTTTTGCTTTTCATATACTTAATAAAAAACACAGTTTAGAAGAACAAGGAGGTCTAAAAGTGTACGGAAGGGAACTAAACAAAACCCGTTGTGTGCCTGACAATTATAGTTCACTCCTAGAACAAAGAAAAGAAAGTAATAGAAACTAAGACAGTAAAAGAATCATTCCCCCATCCAACCCAACCGATCCCAAACCCACCCACCCCCATACTGCATCATGTCAAAGATTCATAGGACGTGAAGATAGGGCACTCCGCTGCAAAAGTGAAATCGGAAGAAGATGCTCCTGGGAGAGGACTCCACCACACATCCGGTAGGTAAACGTTGGCACGTTGCACAGTATACAATGGAGAGAATATGAGATGTTTTCCATTAAATTACAAAAATAGTCTAAGCAAGACACCACATACTTCTTTTCTTTGTACCAGTTTCTACAGATAGAGACTCCTGTTTAAGTACGGTCGTTTCTGATGTTGCACAGTATTAAAAAAGGGAAGTTCAGGGTAATAAATGGTCGTTCATTTCAAATTGGTGTGACGAATGTTTGACTTGAAATATTTTGGAGTCGTTTTGGTAATTCCAAAATGTTGGCAAGATTAGATATGACCTCTCTGAACCAGAGATAACCACATGACAGATTCATGAAAAGGTAACTTGCCCTCATCCTTGCATCTGCAGAGTATTGTTAGTCATAAGACCTGAGATAATTCTTCTTTAAAGTGAAACAAAAGATATACTTTCCTTCTTTTATATCGTCACATACTTTAAGTGTGAACCTGAAGAAATGTGTGCATGATAAGGAATGAATGACCTTTTAGTTAGAATATCAAGTCAACTTTAGTTTATATCAGTATATCTACGTGTAACTAAATATAAAATTCGAACTTTAAATCGGTGATTCTTCTAGGGCAGGTAATGGATGACACACGCCTAGTACCTTCAATGGTTGTTTTCTGGCGAATTGTGCCAATTAATAAACGACTTGGCAAATCCAAATATATACTTCTAATCCTTTAGCATCATTTTATCCTTAGTGTAACCTTTATTCACAGGGAAATCATGCCTCGATGTGAATATTCGCCTATAGTTTGTTCATTGTGGTAATCGTGCACGGTTTGCCTCCCCACCGAATGAGTGCTCACTTTCCCATGGACCCCCAACCCAACCCAGCCCCGCCCCTGCCCCAAACAAATATAGCAAGTGCCCGATCTGCTCTTTTCAAGAGTCTTTGATCATACCATACGTCCGAAATTCTCATAATTATCTAGGCTGGTGTAAAAAGACCTATAAAAAACCTATAAAACAAGTTCATGCTTGGTTACATTTATTTAGATTTGAAATGTAGAGCCCTTGGTGTAAGGTAATCCTTCACCATCTTTCCCGTTACTGCTTTTCGTTGTTTTTGGTGATCGGATACAAGTTTCTGCAAAATAGTGATGAGTTCCTTTTTCAATTCACCGGTCAAAAGCTTTCCTGAAGTGTAATCCTGTAACGCAAAGTAAAATATATCCAAGGGTGTGAACCTGCATTCCCAAAACTACCAAATATCTTTATAGGGAACATAATTCTAGCCTAAGGAAAAGTCGAGGGACCAGATGGTATTCTTACATGTCAAGGTTTGTACAAAGTAGTCTAGTTATTGTCTCGTTAGATAACTATAAAGAGTTAAGGCATCATCATTTTAACACATGATTGAAAACGAACCACAACAAAAAGTTATTCATTTTTCGCAATGAATTTAGAAATAGCTTCACCAGTTGACAACTTAGCCGCGTACAAACAATAGCACAGATAACTAAACACATAATCAAGCATGTTACAAACGAGGGCTTATGGCCATAGGGTCATTAAATTCAACTCCCATGTAAATGGTGTGGAGACCCTCCCTTAAAAGAAAAAAGGAATGTTTTGTCAGATGTGTCAAATTTGTGAATTCTGAAGCATACTTCGACTACATCATTCGTCAGTAAGATTCTAACAGCCGATGGTGCTTGAAGGTGAATTTAAGAAGTTGCCACTATACAATTCCTGATGGGGCTTAATCAACGGCTTCAGGGCAATTGCTATAACAGGAGCTCGTTGTCGATCTTATTAAAATAACTTAAGGCACAATTTTAGTATTGATATGTCATAGCACGAGAAAAAAATCATGTTTTTATAGCTGCCCCGGTTTTTAAGTTATCCACCTTGAAAATATGTTTTATCCCTGGAGAGATCATTTCAGGAAAATTGATGAGTATGTCGGCTCCTCGGTGTAGGCCTATATGTTCACGTTACCCCACTGTTATAACTTAACCAACACATGCGAACTACAGAACATCCGTCGATGACATTCGACACAAGTTGTCCTAGACCAACTTGTAATGCACTGAGAAAAATGTCATTTGAGGTCATGAAACTGTTGTGTCTTGCCGTAGACTTTCGTGCTGCATCGGAAGAACTGACCTAATGGTTTTTGTGTTTGTGGTGATGTAGTCGAGTTACTTTTATAGAAGTGGTGTAGAATGTAACCTGGACTGCTAGCAATGTTTTCGAAAGGTCTACAAGGTATTAAACTTTTGTACATTACGTCATCCTTACTGACAATGCACATAATTATAAGAACTAACCTTTCTGATTTGTTCGAGTCTAGCGTCATCCTCCATAAAGAATGTAAGGTACTGGTATGCTATGTCGACTTCACAGTCTCCTCCTTTCTTGCGGTGTTTTTCCTCAGTATCCTGGCCTCCAGAGTATGTATACTTGTTTATCTGTATAGGTGTGGTGATAAAACATAGATCAGAGTATGTTGGAAACTATTAAAACTGTTATGCTGTAGGATTTAAGGAGGTTGCTGTTCTTTTCTCGCTTCCAAAATATAATGTTAGCGTTGTATATGATCTTGTTGTAGTAATTTCTGATGTCACTAGTTTGACATTCATTTTGAATCATCATATTCAAGGGAAAGCTTTTTGTTTGGAAGGGGGGTGGGCCTCTAACCGAAAATACTTGTGGTGGACTTTCTAGTTGGAAACACCACACGACCGGTGCTTGTAGCTTCTGATAATGTCATTCATCTTTGGTTCTTTGGTTTACTTTAGTGGAAAAAGCTTCAATCAATTTTTGCCTCGGTGTGGTATCTTGCAGTTATTTCGACATGCTTTAATAGCTACATATAAATTGTTCCATTACTTGGATATAATGTAGCATGTAGGTAACCCATTTTCAACAAAGTAAACACAGACTTTGCACCACAGTTGTCTGACACAAAATTGATGATTCTCTAAAGTTACTTTAATTGCAGAGATGCTACTTCAAAATGGAATAAACTTGGTTGATTTTCACATTTAATGCCATGTTTGATAACCATAATAGGCGTTCCTGCAGGTAAACGATGTTGCGATGGTTAAGGGTACCTTTTCTTTGATCTCTTCAGGTGTGTCGGTAAGGAATATTGAAGAGGTTGGATCGCTGGCACTCATCTTTGACTTTGCTCCTTGTAGAGCAGGGAAAAAGACAGAATGGATAAGAGCAGGCTTTGGGTAGTTCAGTCTTGGTGCAACATCTCTCGTCATACGGAAGTACGGATCCTGTTAGTAGGTGGAAAAGTTTGTACGAAAATATCAGTTTAAAATTTGGTTTTTTACGAAGGGAGAATACGGTTTCTACATTGGCATAAAGGCAGTCAACATTCAAAGATACTGAATGAGACACGCCACATTAGTTACATTTGACAATGAGAATATGTCCTTCATAGAAGGAACTGAGGTTCAGTAATTGCCCAATTGCACTATACACTACTGCACCATCATCTCTAAACTTGGGGACACAAGTAATATCTCAATTGTACAAAATAACTGTGTTCTTTTTTATTGTCAACATAAGATCAACATAAAATAGGGTAAAGGTATGAGAACTTAAATTACTTGAAAGCAAATCTCGTTGCACGCCCATCGTCGAAATTACATCATGACGGTATCAAACGCGGTGTTTTCACTATTACATCTTAATCTCCTAGTATATAGACAAACATTTATTTCATTTATTTGACATGAAAAGTATATCAAACGTTAATGTTTTAAGAGCCATGGTTTAACATTGAATATTTACTTCTTTTCTTTATATATCATTGTGTTGAACCTAATGTACTTGGAAGCCAACAACGAACTTACTTGATCAATGGCGCACGGGATCAAACATGGAGTTTTCCCTACATCATCTTCTCCAAATATTTGGGGAAATGAGTTGCTGAACGACGGTGCCGCTTGAATGGCAGGGAAGCTGATTTTGCCTGAAAAGAGAAATAATTATTCTACTGAAATACTGAAACTCTTGTTATATAACCGTTCTGATTCATTCATACATTGTGTTACGCTCTCGGTTTCTACCAGTTTACCACTTGTGAAAAGGATGCATTAACCGAATACACATAAATTACCATGGTCATTCGAATGACACGAGTTAAGAAAGATAATATAATAAAAATCGTCTTTGTTTCAACTTACCAATGTTGTCGCTGTCATTGAAGCCAAAAATAGCTTTGACTTGGTTGTAGGTCACACATTTCTCGATCTTGATGATATTTTTATAGAAAGCAGGTTGGGATCTACGAAATAATAAAGATTCTTCTTAAAGTAGAGGCCATTTATAAAACGGTTCATTATTGTTGCAAGTAAGGCAAAATGCAACTTCAACCGTCTTTGATAAACTCATTGCCATTACTAGTTACACATAAATTTTGTTTTCAAGTGGAATATATCATTAATTAAATCTACATTTATAACGGTAAGTGTGAATGATGAGAATGCCGAAAGTCTTCTTTACTCGTTCATCTGATATTTACTCCCAAACAGGCCTGATGTGAGCTGCGAGTGCATCAGAAGGTTGCAGCTCCAACGACCGCTTCAATAAGTTGGCCTGGTAAATGAGAAGGGTACCACCCTCGATTGATATGAGATGGAGGACAGTTAATTCTCAATTTTATAACATATGCTAGAGAAAATGAGGAGTGCAAGAAGGTGACCCGGTGGGTCCAACCCGACCAGCCTCTTGAGGCTTTCCTTCCAAACGTATCTTTCAACATTCATAAATAAGAATTGTTTGCAAAAAAATGAGATTCACCTAAGCTGTACTTCATCTCTAAATGCAATATCTGGAATTCATGTGACCATGGTTAATTCTTCTTAACACTTCTAAACACAAAGTATGCAATTGGATAGTCTCCGTGGAGTTATCCCCGGAACAAGTTAACAATGGGTTAAACAGACAAACTAACATACTGCCCCCTTTATTTAGTCTACACGAAGAACATTGTCAATTATTGTGAAACAATAAAACATCCACATACACACATGCACAACCTATTAAGATACAGTAAGCGATAGTGGTTGCCACCTACCCTATGTACTCCATGTCCGAAAAGATGAACGTCTTGTTGATATCGAAACCCAGAGCAATAATATCTTTGGCGTTTTCGTATGTCAGTCGCAACGCCTCGTCTGCATCTGCTAGCCTCCACAGAAACTTTTCATCGTCTGTCATTTGGACTACCAACGGTACGTCAAAGACATCTTGAAGCCATCTATTGGGAATCGGTTAGAGAATATTATCAAATTGGGATTTGTTTAGAATATCATAAACTATAAGATCTTTGAGAGATGACACGTTGAACATCCGATTCTCATTAATAAAGGTGGATGGACTACTTATTCTAACACAGTTCATTGGAAGCAAAACAAAAACCCAATTGGAAGACAAACCACTACAATTGCCTCTAGGCCTAATGTATCCAAAAATGAAGACACGGTGTAACAGTCTGTTGTAAAATGCAACTTTTAGAACAATGATGACATAACTATCTAATTTTAAGAGCTAACACTGAGTTGAACGAGAAAAGAAAACTAGTTAGTCTCACTTGGTAAATATAAACGGGATCAAGTGGCCCATATGCATTGCCTCCGAAGAAGGTCCTCGGCCAGTATACAGAAAGAAAGGCTTTTTTGACTCGTAGCAGTTCAGGATCATATCAAGATCCCTGTGATTGAAAAGAAAAACGGAAAAGAATCATATATGACACTTTTAGACATAAATATCAACAAAGATCTGTGTTGCACGATTTAGGCCCCCCCCCCCCACCCACCCAAAAAACAAACAAAAACTGTAGCACTTTTAATTGAAAATTCTAGCTGTGGTGCGTAACTAGATATTACCCTAACCACTCTTATACATGTAGCTCAATTGTTAACTTTATACTTTATTTTTGCCAGGTTTTATGATATCTTAGTGATTATTATCACGATTTGTTTCCGTCTGAACCTTTTGCTAGCTGTTCTAGATCAACCATTGGAAAAGGAATTGTTATAATAACTTTTGTTTCTGTCGTATTATTGATCAGGTAAAATATTCTGCGGTTTCTGAATCCATTTCCAAGAACCTACAGTCTTAACTAGTTAGGTAGAAAAGAATTGTTATCTGCTCTTATTGCCCTCATGCAACAGACATATAGGTATAGGTGTATGATATAGATTGATCTGTTAAGTAATGTGTGGAAATTCCAGTGACTGTAATACTTTTTTCAATAAGTAATAGTAACGTTTATCATTTCTATAAACATCTTCAAGAACTGCGGATTCCGAAAATGAAAGTAAAATAGTTGCGCATTTTTACTCTAGTTTTTTTTTAGTCTAGAATTGTTATGTTGCTTTGCCTGCAGCCAACAGACATATATGTAAAGGGCACATACATATATCCGTTAAGTAATGTGTGGTAATTCCCTTGACTGTTATAATATATCGATGTGTAATAGTCACGTTTATCAACTCTATCACATCTTAAACAACTGCGGAAGTGAAAGGAAAAAAAAAGCTGCTCATTTTTAGTCTAGTTAACGACTGTTTAAGGTATAGGCATCTTTCGTTATATTATTGGAAGTAATGATATCATAGTACTAATGACTAAAGTGAGTTTCATTACCTAGTTAATCCTCCAACCCTTAATAACAAAATAAAAACGGTGGAGTGTATGTGGGTCTCTTCTATGCCTGGCCTTAACAATGATTCATTGTCAGGGTAACTCTAAAGACAACCAAGGGTTGGGTTTTTCTTGGGGGGAGGGGGAGTGGGGGGGGGGACAAATCTGACATAAGCTTAAGCTGTTAGAGCTAAGAGGTGGGACACATCCCAGGTCTGACTAGGGTATAACTTTTATAATACAAAAACAAGCATTTCCGAATCACGTTGTAATTCTGAATTAATTTTGGGACCCACACAATTAAAAGAGAATATCTCGTCTGGAAATATGTTCCAATGTGGTCTTCAACTCACCTTTGAGAAAAGAAGATCCCTCTTGATAACATATGATGTGGCTTATGGCCGGTCACCTTTTCGAATCTCTCTAATAGAGCCTTGTCGATGCGTTTACTACCAAATTTCTCTGTTGACAAAACAAAGTATTGATCAAATTCCTGTTGAGAATGTGCAGAAGCTGTAATCTGCTTCGAATTTGGTGAGATCTGTTAAACCACTAGCCTCTCTTGTTAAAACAGGATCTAATGACAGATTTCCCATTCTTATTGACATGTTAGCATAAAATACAGTTGACTTTTTTTCATAATGGAATTATTATTTCAGAGAAAATTGTTTAGGAATATACACAAACCCTCTTAAGATCTTTTCACTTGCATTTGTCTGTTATGGTTTCATTTCTATCATAGAATGTTCCTGGTTTGATACCACATCGTTTGGGTATGTGATTCTGTGAAGCTAAGCGGATATTCAAACAAGTGTTTACATCCTGTTCCTTAATTGCGGTAAATTATCCGAAAATGATAACCATTGTACTCGATTGAAAGGCTAACGTTGTCTGTCTACACTATAGGCAGTGTGCCAGTGTGACTGCTTAGCGTCGTGAAATAACTTTCGTCCAGGTTACGATTATAAATTAGCTACATCACCTCCTATGTTTAGAATGTCTATACGTGGCAACATCAGCTTTCACTGATAATCTTTTGCAACTGTGGATCGTCAATACAATGACTGTATCATATCAAGTATATATAGCCATCGTCGAACTTAATCATAATGCATACACATAGTTCTACAACCATGTACGAAATACATTTTTGATGTACAAGTTTTTTCTTTACCAGCATGTCATGTAAAAAAATCGTGCTTCGTGTCATTACTGTATTCTTTGAAAAAGCGAAACTATTGAAATGTTGGCGATCAAAGTATTATTATAATTATTCATATCAACGACACAGTTATTGTATAACTGCCAGTACAGCCATAGTAAAGCAAATGACATCATATGCAATTCATTATAGCCATGTGCGACACAAATGCTGGTTTACCTTTTTTGGACCGCGTATTGGTCAAACTGCAACTAAAGGTATATATTTTTATGCTAACATGGAATTATGGTATTCTGAAATAACCGACTACCCAAACTTGGGTGAAGAATATATCAGCAACAAGAAAGTTATTCGGGAATCGTCCCAAAAATATCGATTCCAAC
>KN884396.1:42481-54730 GCA_000934455.1 Apostichopus parvimensis
CATCCATGATTATGAATTGTCAAATTTTCAACAACTCAGTAACTGGAAGACATACATTATCTTGGAGTGACTAGAACTGTGGACCCTATGATTGGAAGGCACCGGCATTAACCACTGATATAACACTCCTTTGTCTTGAGCTAGTCTTATAGTTGTTTCATTTATTGTCTTTGGTTACTTCACGAAATTCACTCAGCAGGTCCTCAGTGGGTGTCATGTAAAGAAATTTTACATCAATCAAATTCTGATGAAGCCTTGAAATCAGCAGTGGCGGAGCGTCCATACAGTCAGGGGGGCGGATGCCCCCCTGACGGACTCAAATGGACTGCTGGCGCCCTTTTCAGCTTTATACCACTTTTTACTTATTCGGGATTATTGACTTTTTAATTGCGCTCTCATCTACCTATTGACATTTGTCACATTTTGTTGGCGATGACACCTATTTATTCTTCGTTTATCTGCAAATTAGCAAAGCCCCCTGGAAAGGGTCAGTTCCGGCGATCTAGGGAGTATCTTACTCAAAAATTTTGGTACGCTCCGTGCCAACTCGTGGTGGCGCTCCGCTTAGATAGTGTCGGAAGCGCCCCTACAGATCATTCTCGCCCCCCTTGACCAATACCCCTAGCTCCGCCACTGGAGATCAGAACACTTTTTTGCTAAACAAAGACTTCTAAATTAACACCATCAAAGAGCCAATCAGCAAATGTTTATGAAAACAATTTTACGTAAACGACGACAATTCCCACTCATTCTTGCTATAGACCTGGGAGACGAAGTAGCGATAAATTGATACTTTGATATTTCACATGTCATAAAGAAAGAAATCACGCTTGGAAAAACTTTTAATTATTCTCTGTATTTTATCATATAGATAGCAATATCAATCTTTAAATGTTGGGTTATGTATAAAGAATATGTCACTCTGCACTATTTTCAAAAATTACTTCAAGACCAAATGTTAGTTTGATAATATTTAAAAATGGAGGTATATTCCCATTGATTGATGCAGCTCAAATCCAAGTTTTTGAAGTACACTGGCACAATGAATGACTTTTTTCGTCAAAGGTATTCCTATTGTAATTTTGACGGTAAAAGAGAATTATTATTAGCTATCAATATAGCTGTTTTTTAATTTCCTTGCATATGAAAATAAAAATTGTAATACCGATCACACCATCACCCTATATGATTGCAGCTAGGACACAATATTGTAATAACGCAACAGTAAAGTTGCCAGATAATGGCAGGCTGCAAAGATAAACTATTTTTGTTAATCCAGAGCATCACATGAACACCCTAGCTGAACAGCCTGAGTTTTTCAGTATTTTATGATAGTCAGACCAGACACTTAAGGTAATACTATTGTAACTGTGATGGTTAAAGATAATTTCTATTAGCTACCCTTATAACTGTTGAAATTTCTTGCCTGATCACAACATCCCTTTATATGATTTCATTGAGGACAAATTACAACAATCCAGGATGCAACAGTGAGTAGGGTCACATTCAATCCGTCAGTAAATGACAGGCGGAAAAGATATCCATATCTCGTTTATCCCAAGAGCCACATGAACGTTCCAACCACTCTTTCCAACGACTCTTTCCAACGTTCCAACGACTCTTTCAGTATTTGATGCTAGACAAGATGATCCACCCTAAAATGCATTTATGATACTTCAAAAGACAAAGGAAATGGTTAGGTTTTGTCACATCAAGCTGATGACAACCTCTATCTGCCAGGTGTGTATTTTAACCATAAACTTCATATATTGGTTTTAACTTCCCAATTCCAAGCTTCGATTAATTCCCTTGCAAATCTGGCTGTCTGATTCTGGATTCCATATTTGGATTACTAACAAATTCTTTAAGCAATTTCATCATCTCATTGTCATACTCTGGGGGTGTCGGTTTATTACCTGTGAGGAGAGGAAAGTGTGACAGTTCTTGATTGATTTTGAAAATTTGGGTGGAATAAATGTATTAAATTAAAAAACATGAGAAAGTGCAAAGGAAAGCTGCTAGTTTTAAAGCTTGTTTTTTACACAAATGCAAGAGAGTTGAGCACCAGAATACACTGTTGTGCAGTTACATTACAGCCAAAAGTTCATAATAGACTATGTTTAAGAAATATGAGAATATATACTTTGTCTGAAAGGCAGGTCAGTTTGCCATATCTCTGGCACTTTCTCAGTAGAAATAGCATAGCTTAACCTAATGCAGATACAAAAGTCTCAAGGAGAAAGTTCCTGTCAATCTTGCCTCCCTTTACATCATCAATGTGCATAATTACTGATGTTTATTCATAAATAAAACTAGAATTAAGAATAGAGTTGTAAAATGGTCAGTCTTTGATGGATTTGAACAGGAATTGCAGCTATTTTTATGTTGTCCATAAACTTTTAAGGAAGAGTACAAACCTGTTGCCCAATTGAATATATCCCAGTCATTATTTGGTTTGTTAATAAGGAGGTCATACTGATGCAACTGATCCTCTGTGAATGTACTCAAGAACCTATTAGCAAAGTTGCTGAAGAAACAACAGAAAGATAAAATGTATCTTTACAATATGATAAAAAAAATTCTAATGAATTATATAATTGAAGTAATATTCCAAACAACATTTGACTAACTTAAAATTTGTCACAAAGAACAAAAAGAAAAATTTTGCAAACTAGTAAATTCCAAAATCTACCCTCACCTTAAAATAAGTCCATTTTCTGACATGCCTCTTTTCCTGCTCTGGTACACCAGTCTAGCTTTCGTCAATTCGGCTGATTCATTTTTTGGCTTCTCCCATTCTGGTATCGGAGGTTCTTTTACTTCATCTGATAACCACCTGACTTTGCACGTGAATACCGCCTCCTTTCGCGCTAGCTGTCAGTAAAGAAACACAGAACAAAACCAAGTCTCAATTTCAATATGAAAATGACTGTTACCAACCATATACACAATGGCTGAGGATATGTGATGTTGGTCATAAATTCTAAGCATAAAAAGCTGGAAGAGCAATTAAATACATTTACCATGCTTTCAAGCTATCAATGATATTTCTAGTACTTAATTACACTGAAACATGATAGTCTACCTGTGTATATTACAGCAATACAATGTGACAACGAGGCTTTTTTTTAAACAAAGATTCACTGATAAAAATGATAACCTACATGGTATATACCAACAGCAGAAAGAGGAGAGAACACCCACCCATCTTGCCGAATAACAATTTTCACCCCATCCTATTAATACATATATTAATAAAAACATTGTACAAAAAAAGTGAACTTAACGAAATCACCCCTGAAATACATATAGCCTAGGCTAGGCCTATTTGTGCATGTGCTCTGTAAAGTGGATTAAAATTATGTCACACAACCCCATGGCCTAACCTGGCTGTGTATAATCTCCACCCTTGCCTGGCTCTCCTCCTGAGTTCTCACCTAGGTTTCTATAACTTGCTTGCAATAGAGTTACATGTCTTTTCCCAGTTTTCCCACATTTCTCTACCAATGTTTTGATCAATTATCATTGTCGTTGTACGAGAGATCGAAGTTACGTAATTATGGATAGCTAGGCTATTATTAGTACACCTTCTCTATATGCTAGGCTACGGACAAATAGAAAGACAACGTACTGTTGTCATGATATACCAGCTATATTGAGCTACAAAGGACATAAAAGAAATATACAAAAGAAAGATACAGATACATCTTTCAATTTAATTTAGATAACACGGGAAGTCAGCTTACCGAATAAGTGCCAGGAAATAGGTGAAAGCCATTACGACTTACTTTAGGAAGCAGTCGGGCCAAGGAGGCTGCCATTTTGATTAGGCAGATACAAGATTGTAATTTAATCCTAGAAACTTAAATTACATTTGAGAAACTAAACCATGTTATTTTCGTTAAAAGTTAATATAATATGAAATATTAATTATTTTTTAAAATTTTTAATTATCAATTTGCGGATGAAAGCTTACCAATTAAGTTTCAGGATGCAACAAAAATAATAGTTACTTTCCAGCCGTAGCAACAGGTGTAAACAACATGCCCAGGAATTAGTGCGTCCAAGCTTGTACTCATCAATTCACACAACTTTATATGGCCTAACGTTATGCTATTGATCGTGTAAGGTGATTTACCTCCTGTCATTTGTGTTGAAGTCACATAATATAACTACGAAAACTTGGTAGGGACAGCTAGTTACTAAAGAAATATTTGTGGTGTTTTTCTGTTGTTAATATTTAAAACCTGCACTGTGTGTAGGCATATTACTAGTAATTACTAATATTAGGCCTAAGTAGACTTTAGTACTAGCTTAGGCCTTGTACGCTTTTGCTGGGCACTGCAAAGTCATGTAGGGATGTGTATTCCGATGGGGAAATTTAAAAAAAACACATTAACGAAAAATAATCTCGGTACGTTTGTAGCTCAGTACAGTATGCAAGATACTCCGGTTGAGGATCCTTTGCAAATTCTGACTGGCATTGAGTACCAGCCTTCTAACTCTATCGGCCTTTTCTTTTACCTAACAAAATCGATTTGGCCTACTGCCAGTATTAGATTGGCCTAGGCTAACTAAGGCTAGGCTTAATTGCCAGTCTGTAGCCATTATTAAATTGTTAATAGATCACGAAGAGTACGCATGATACTCAGACGTAGCATATACAAATAATTACATTTTCATCGTCTTATTACAATGTGAAATTGTAGCAGCATCCTTTCAGTAACTTTTCTCTGAAATTCTGTTATGGCCTGTTGTAACTTGTAAGCACTGATTTACTGTGCTCTATAGAGTTTCCATATATACTGTATATTGTGCAGAGGCTTCATTTTTATGGAGCTTGTGTGCTGTCCCCTGTGATGTCACAAGAACTATTGTGTATTAAAATCAAAGTTTAATTTTTGAACTTAAGTTAGAAAAACCTTTGGACTATTGAAATGAAACCATGAAAAGTCACTACAGCATGTCACTTAATCATTAGGTATTGGTTTGTAGTTTAATATTGGTGGTTGTTCATGAATCAGAAAATTTTTAATTTGTGATGATTACTGGTTGATCGGCCTATGAATGATGCCGACTGTCGCTGTTTAGTTAGTCTAGTAAAAAACTGCAATCAAACAGAAGGCCTGTTTACAGAAACTGTGTACCTCAATTTGGCAGCTAGAATTTTCAATATTTTGCAATTTCAATGAAATCACATAATTGAATGAAAAAAGTATATCACAAAGGAAAATCATAGAGATAGACATTAGTCACCATGCATGACTCGATATCATTCATCGTGTGATGTATGAGACTAGTTAAATATTATAACAGTGATTTATGCGTCTATACACATGAACAATGTGTTTGCCTTGCTCAACCAAATTCATCATCAGCGTCGTCATCGTTGAACAGAAAGTATCATATGTAGGCTTCACAGTATCCTTTGAAGTTTTATTCTTCTTTACTTTTTCTACAGACTAACTTAGAAGTGTTGAATATTGATAGTGTTTGAATCATGGGAAAGAAAGTCAAGAAGGAAGCAGAGGCCCCTCCGAAAGATGTCGTAAGTTTTATGATTCTTCTACGGTTTGTTCCAAAATAGTTTCTTTTACATTTTTATTTCATGTTTGCAGCAATCTACTTCTTGTTTTTTTCGAATTAATGTTGAGATACAAAGATGTCAAATTGTCCTTTAATATTTTAGCCCTGGTTTGCAAAGTCAAGATGAGCCGGTTGTTTAACTATGTTTTGCCCTAAATGCATAAAATGTTGCGCCATTTAAATTTTTGATCAACCTCAAAACTTTCTTTAATCAAAGACAACTTTTCAAAATAGTGTTGAATTTTCTGGATTTGATTTTGTATCCAAATAAATTATATCAATTGTTTATGAGTTAAATGAAGCACCATACAGAGGAATTTAATACAGACACACACATGCACACACACACAACAAAAAATCCCATGGATAAAATTAACAAGACGAATTAAGTTACTGCAATATGAATGTTGCCTCTGTTCATTTTCTTTCAGTTTGATCCACTAGCAGTCGAAAGTAAGAAAGCTCAAACAGTTGTGTTGATGCTTGATAGCCCTGAAGATGAAATACTCATCAAAGCTTGTGAAGCACTCTACAAATTTGCAGAAAAATGTAAGTTTTTATCATAAGCTTTAAAGCAGCTTTTTGCGTTTGTTTAGTCCTGAGTTTTGAAGGGATTGCAAAACCTGCAAGTATTCCTCTCATTTAAGATGGCAATTGATCAGACGTTTGTTTCCCTTGGAAAGTTTGTTTATAAAGTGAAAAATAATTATCAAGGAAACAATGATTCCAGTCAGTTCATATAATTATATCTCCCAGATATTATTTATAATGACAAAATCATAGCAGATTAAAATATACCCAGCCATATTAGTGTGACTTAAGTATTTTTCACAGGGATTGTATATTCAAATGACATGTAAATTGACGAAAACCAACATGAAAAGCTGATTTTTTAGCATATTGTTATATCTAAGGAATAAACATAGTATTTTTCAAATCAGTGGAGAAATGTTTGGATGGAATTAGACGATAAGTAGTAGGTTATTGTTTCTATTTAGTTTCACTTCAAATGAGCTTCAAAAATTAAGAATCCTGGGATAGATATATTTGCTTTATCTTTACAACAAAATCATAGATGGATTTCTTATTTTTTTGTGTAGTAGATGATTTTAGGAGTGAGTTTGAAGATATTATAGTTACTTGGAATTGGACAAAATAACTTTTGTCATCATCACGATTGGATGCACCAACACTTTGTTTTGTTACAATGTTTATTGTTTTTGGTTTTTGCAGGTGATGAAAATAGGGCAATGCTACTAGAGTTAGGAGCTGTAGAACGTCTCTTGAAACATATCACTTCAGAGGAGAAAACTGTCCGAAGAAATTCTGTGATGGTGTTAGGAGTTCTCTCTACTCATCGTAAGTAACTACATTTCACTAATTTTAAGTTTTCAAATTTGTGTTGTTTACAAACTCCTTCAAACTTCTATGTTTACCTCGTTTTTCTTACTTATTTAAAAAAAAATATTATACTTTCTCTTCAATTCCAAATGCAACGGTGAAAGTTGATATCAACATGATGTCAATTAGTAATAAGTTAAGTGCATCCCTAAATAGAAAGGTTTGATTTCATTAGAGGCCTCATTGCAAATGTCAAGTGAATGTTTCAAGGAATTAGTTATTAAAGACAGTTTACATATTGTTTGGTATTCTAGCATTTCTCAAATGACTTTTGACCGTCAATTGTCAATAATCTGCATACACAGCATAGCTTTTCTCATGCTAGCAATATAGCTTTCTGTTTCACTGCCGTAACCCTTATTAGGGGCCATAGCTTCTTTCTCATTCCCCTCCCTCACCCCACACCCTGAAGAAAGACTAAGGGACAAAGTGCAAGGAAAGAGGATATACTGAAACATTTTCACCCTATCTCCTCAAACACACAGAAAGTATGCTATGACCCATCTCTTTCATTGGCAACTCTAACAATATTGTTATTAGCAAAAAATATGGCTGATATGTTCTTTATGGTATTTTGATGGGAAATTTAGAAAGACAAAACCAAAATTCAAACATTCCTCCGTAAGTAATTAGAAGGTATTTGTCATGGGCAACTTCAGAATAATTTATTACATTTTTTTCTTTTGTCTCATCTCACCCTCAGCCGATGTTCGGAGAGCCCTCCGTAAATCTGACTGCCTGCCAAACTTGATCAAACTCTTAGGGCCCGAAGGTGAGAGCTGGTTCTCCTTCTTTTCAGACAATTATTTCATGCTGTACCCAACTATCTCTCCCATGCTAAAACACGTTATTAGCAACATATCTTTAAAAAATATTCAGATTACAGGGTAAATGAAAATTTATTAAGAAATTGTAAAACAACCCTTTGAAATGGAAAAAAAAATAATGCACTGGAATTGGATAATCCAGTGCTTTACAGACTGTTTTATGCATATCACTATTAAAAGTTACCATGTAAGATTGATACCTATATCAGAATTTGTACAGACAGAATGTGTTTAATTGCAAGATGGGTGATATTATTTTGCAAGTAAACCCTTCTGGTCATTTAAGATGATACATCCCAGGTAATTTGGGCACAAATACAAACTTGTAACAAACAGAAAATATCGTGGCCACTTACTGCCACTGACATCATATTTGGACATTTCATTTCAGACCTCCACTCCCCCCCCCCCCCTTACTTGCTATGAATCAACTATACATTTTTCTTTTAGAGTGGGAGGGGGGATTACGCTATAAAACTAAGAAAGACATCTTTCAACTCTGCATTTGTCAACACTCAGTCACTAATATTCTTCTTTTAAAATCTAAATACAGAGGAGACCTTAGTCCATGAGTTCAGTACCTTATCTCTATCCAGTATGGCCCACGAGTACACCAGTAAGATCCAGATACTCTCTCTAGACGGCCTATCGCATCTGATTAATCTGCTCTCCGATCCGGACGCTGATGTTGTAAAGAATGTCACTCAAGCCATCTTATCCCTCCTGGAAGATTATCAATGTCGAATCGCTATCAGGTCTGTGAGGAGGGTTATTTTTGAAATATTTTTTCATTTTTTGATCCTTTAAAATAATTATAGTCATTTCTACATCATGCCTCAGCCTTCTCTCCCCTAGCCAACCCCTTCTCATCATCACTTCAAATCCCCCACCTCCCCCCTCCGTATGCTCTTAAAATTGCAGTATTGTCACCTTTTTTTTAGTGTATTTTTTTAATACTCAAGATTACCTCCCTCATTATTTTAACCATTCTAAGCCCTGCTAGTAAGCTAGATTATCCAAACATATGTTGTACACAAGAACTGTATGTCGAGATTGTCTTACTATCGGTGAAATGTGATCGGATCAAGGATGAATGTTCACTTGGAGAGACATGTCTGTATGTGTTACACCTAAAACTTTTAGTCTGTTGTAACAGCCAAAAGTTTAAAGAGGTTATTTATCAGACAGTCTCAATTCTTCAAGTTGTTCAGAGGGAACAAAGAAGTCAAATTAACTAATTAATTAATTTAAAGTAGCTGGTTAGTTTATCGTTCCACTTCTCTTCATATATAGTCAATAACTAATACAAATTTATAAGAGAGACAAAGTATTTTGCATTCGCTAAGAAAAAAGTTGCAGTTATCAAAAATTTTTATTTTAATGGAATATCAAGCAGCTGGTTGGAGTTATTTTGAAAGCTTCTTAATAACATTTCCTGAAAGTTTTCCTATTTTTTTTTCCAGAAATGTTCAAGGCCTTGAGCCTCTGTTAGATCTTCTTAAGTCAGAGTACCCAGTGATACAGGAGCTGGCCCTCAAGAGTCTGATTTTGTGCACCCAGGACCCAGACAACAGGGAAACCCTCAGAGAGTTGGAGGGCCTAGAAAAGCTGTTGGAGTTTGTCGGAACCAAAGTAAGTTATCATATCCATTCTATTGGGGAAGGGATGAGGGGATGGGGGAATGTGGGGGGGGGTTGTATTGCAATTTGGAGTGTTATAAAGGAAAACTCCATGTACTAAAATGACCAATTGCTTGACATAGTGTTTCCTGCCTAGTAGTAAGTTATCATATCCATTTTATTGGGGCAGGGATGGGGGCAGGGGTTGTATTGCAGTTTGGAGTGTTATAAAGGAAAACTCCATGTACCTAACTGACCAATTGCTTGACATGCTGTTTTCTGCCTAGTTGGTGTATGGGGCATTACCATACTTACTCTAATTGCTGTGGAACATCTCCATGGCTTTCTTTAAAGTATATACTTACTAACCACACATTCAGTTTATTCTCTCTGTTCTGGAGCAGTAAATATGGGTACATGTAACATACCTTCTGGAGGGTTGCTTCAATAAAATAATATCAAGTACCTGATTTCATTTCCCTCCCTCCCACCCCTCCCCAACCCTCCATTAAAAGTCACAGAAAATCAATATTTTGGGAGTAGGTCAAGTTTTGGGAGCACTGACTCAAGTTAAGACTTTCAAGAAGGGTTGGTTTCTCAATTTCATTATTTTCATTCAGGAATTTTCATTTTCTGGTTATTCATTTCTCTACTTGCATATATATATGATGTTGTATTTTCAATGAAATGAAATCCATCTTTTCTTTCGATTACAGGAGTTTGAAGAACTTCACGTCCATGCCCTGCTGGTTCTATCCAATTGCCTGGAAGACATAGAGAGTTTAGAAATGATACAGAGTACAGGAGGGCTACAAAAATTGCTGACTTTCGCAGCCGAATCTACGATCCCTGAAATCCAGATGAACTCTGCCAAGGCGATTGCCAGAGCGGCCAGAAATGGTGAGGAAAATATGCTATAATTCTTATGGCCTTTAAATTAATCATGTGATCCATTATAATGAGAATAATTAAGATGGTTTTGACATATCTTGTTGTTTCTTTCATGGATTAGGATTGGAGGTGGCGTGGAGTGGGGGAGGTGGGGGGAGGAGGAGGGAGGTGGGTAGAGATAGTACAGAGATTTTGCCTATGATTTGTTAGTTTTCACAGGCTGTGATTTTATTTATTACTTCGTGAACATTGATGCATTGTTTTGTTTTTTGATTTGTGCTTTGAATGAAAGGTATTTACTCGTGATAACACAATTTTCTTTCCGGTCAGGTGAGAATTGCAAGATATTTCACGAGCAGGAAGGAGAGAGGACATTAATTGTCCTGCTTGAATCGGACAGCCAGGAAGTCCAGGCCTCCGCTGCCCAAGCCCTGGCTATCATGGCAGAGACTGCAGCCTCAAGGAGTGTCATTGCTGAGTTTGGTAAGTAGCCAGGCATGTTGGAACTCAGGAGGGGGGGTGAGGGGATTGACCAGGGGGTGGGGAGAAAAAGGGGAGTTTGGTTGTTATTTTTCTGAGCAATGTGTTAAGATGTGACATACATGTCAGTAATGCAGATCCACAAGTATCTGTATTATATATTATTCTAAAGCAAGCAAAGTTTGTCGGTCACAGGTCCTCAGTTCAGTAGATGAGTTGCTTGTCAGAGTATCACAGAGAAATATGAAGTCAATCATGTCATCCCAACATCCTCTGGGGCGTCGGGTAGATTACAGCAATCGAACGGGCAGACCCATTGTCATGAGATGCTAAACCGAGAGATACAGGTGTTCTTTCTTGCCAAGGGCTATTCTCAATCTTGCCAATGAAATCTGTAGGAAATAGGCCAAATTTATGTGTCAGAACATGGACACAGTAGTCTTAATTTTTCGTTTTAGGGAAGCAGATTTTTATGTATTTTCGATGTATTTATGATTGTTTTATTGTCTGTTTTACTGAGATGGAGTGAGTGCCAATTCCTTTTATGGTCAATAAAGATTCTTATATCTTATATGTGTATAATCTTATGGTTTATATAACTTCACAAACAATACACAAACAGTATGGTATGTGATAAATAGATGAAAAATAATGTTAACTGCTAGAGTCTTTTGTATATAATGTAAACATCTGCATTAGTATTGTTTGCATATTCAAAATACATGTGTTAAACATGACTGTTAAAAAGAAATCAATAAATATTATAAAAACAAAACCACCGATCAACAAGCATTTAATTACAACACAGACAAGTTTTTGTATGGATTAGTTTTAATGCTAACGCTAACGGTTCACATGATCGTAACGATAATTCCAGTATTATAACCATTAAATGATGATGGCATTCATATTTCTGCGGATTATGATCAAAAAAATCTGTAAGTACTTTCCGGATAAAATCTACTTAAAAAATATATTACTTTCCTTTATTAAATATATTAAATAAGTTTCTGCTTTTCGTACCAATTATTTTCTCCTTTTTACACTTTTCTCTCTAAGACGGCATCGTCCCTCTCATCAAGCTTCTGAACAGTGATAACCTCGACGTAGCCGAGGCTTCATCCCTGGCCCTTGCTAACCTCACCTCCGGCCAGGTACAGAACAGCGTAGAGATCGGAGAAAGGAACGGAGTGGAACCCCTGATTGGCCTGCTCAGTTCCACCAGAGAGGCCACTCAGGCTAATGCCGCACAGGTCCTGACTAACATGGCGACGGACGAGATCTTGAGGGCCGATATACAGAAGAAGGGAGTTGTTGGGGCTTTAATTGATCCACTGCACTCAAGGTTTGTTAGTGATGGGTCATGTTATTTGCAATTCTCCTATATATACATACTATTTCTTGAGTAAATATAAATTTTTTTTTATTTATTTATTTATTTATTT
>KN884396.1:54780-68547 GCA_000934455.1 Apostichopus parvimensis
TTAGTGATGGGTCATGTTATTTGCAATTCTCCTATATATACATACTATTTCTTGAGTAAATATAAATTTTTTTTTATTTATTTATTTATTTATTTATTTATTATTTATTTATTTACTTTTTTATTTATTTATTTATTTATTTTTTCATTTTTTTTTCCCTTCATATTTGGCTCTATATAATATAAGGCTTAAGTATCATCCACTAATATAAGTGGCTTGAAATTTTAAATGCAAGAACTTTGTCAATCAAATTGATTGATTGTGATATATCATTATTGGTTGTCTATATTGCCCAATTTGAGTTTGGACTGTTAGATCTATTAAAATAATGGATTAGCCTATTACCAATCACCCCTAACACAAGAGGATCTTGCCTGTAATGTTGTATTTACCAGACCTTAATATGTTTTATCTACTTGTTTGAACTTCCATTTCAGAGTTCTTTATGATATTATTTTATGTTTTATTCTCTGTTTTACTCTGTTCTTCAAATGTATATGTGTTTTAATTCCTGATTTCTTTAGTTGTAAATTATGTTTGAGGGCCTTGTGTAAGATTAGCGTTTTTTTTGGGTATGGCTAAATGAGTTTTACCCTCCAAAGTAAGTTGATCCAGTGACACCCTCAGATTTTCTTTAAAGGAGCTCTAGACTGAATCCATAATATCTGATTCACATGAAAACGTTCCTTATTTTCCGTCCACCGACAGTAACACCACGGTACAGACTAAGGCTGCCATAGCTCTCGCCTCGTTTGTTTGCGATGTAGATACGAGGAATCAGGTGGGTATTTTAATTTGCCTCTTATTCTAATATCAACCAATAAAAATAATAATAAATTACATTTATGTAGTGCTTAATACAGCATTTCAAAGTGCTTTACAAAGTAGGGAAAGAGACAAGTGAAACAAAGGAAAGAAGAAACTATGAATCAAACAGAAATGTTGTAAGTTGTCTTTTGAAAATACAAAGGGAGGGAGAGTCACGAACGTGAAATGGGAGTTCGTTCCAAAGAGAAGGCGCAGCGACAGAAAAGGCACGATCGCCATAACGAGTGCGGGTACGTGGACCAGGAGTTAGTTGAAAATGCGCATGATAGGAAGAGCGAAGCGTAACTGTAGTTGACCGACACAAAGGAGTAAGAAGGTCAGTGATATATTGAGGGGCAAGCCCGTTGACCAATCAGAGTTGTTAGAAATAACCTTATAGACCTTGTGTTAATGAGGAAATGGAAAAAAATGTTTGCCCCACCAAAGTCAGCATTGGTGTCCTGTCAGCTGATCATGAATATTAAATGTTTATTCAATGTTGATGCAACTTCAGTGGGTGCTGGCTTATTTTCAAAAAGGAGAAAATTGCCTGCATATTTACTTTAAAAGGGCAGACACTTTTAAAAGGAGTGCAAAGAATTACTTTGAGCTCCGAATGAGGAAGACCCTTTAGGGAAGAGAATATAACAAAATATAAGTCAACAAAATATAAGTTAATATAAGTTAAAAAATATAACAAAAATGTAATAACAAAAATAACAAAATATAAGTTAACAAAATATAAGTTAACAAAATATCACAAAATTTAACAAAATAAAGTTGTTTTTCCAATGTTGTTTGGATTGCCTGGGAGTTAATAATTAACAAATTTACTAATGAAAACATATCCTCCTGCAGCTTGAACTACTATGCCTGGTCTCCCTCAATGTTTTGTGTTATACTTATGATGTACACTGGACAGTGTTACACACACACTCGAAAAGTTTCTTTAAGATATGCATGCCTGAGTGGATAAAGTTTGCATTTAAGTTACAATTTCTCTCTGTTTAAATTAAAATTTTGTCAAAAAAGGACATAATAATTCATTTTTAGTTTTTTTTTATTGTCTTCTAATGCTTGTTGTGTTTAGTTGAGAGGTCTAGGTGGTCTGCCTCCTCTCCTGAAACTGCTGGAATCTGGTAACCAGGAGGTTCGAAGAGCAGCATCTTGGGCAATTGTGGTCTGTGCCAACGACTCACTCACAGCTACAGAATTCTGCAAGCTTGGGTAATGTTTTTTGTTTTGACGGTTCGGTTGAAGATAAGAAACTTGTGAGGACTGTCTCATTTTAAACTAGTCTGTTTAGGCTTTGTAGCCTAACATTAAAATTGTATCAGTGGCTTTGTTAGTCATTTGAGCGATGAATATGCATGTCTTGAAGATTTTTGATTGCACCCAGTTGGGCCAAGTTTTCTATAGTGTAGTGTTATGCACTCGTATTGTCAGTTCAAGCAGTATGAATATGTTTCTATCAGATCAAGTAACTGTACTGACAATACCAGTGCTTTGAGAGCATGATATTAGAGTACAGTTTAGAGAGGTATTAGCATTAGGAAATTGTCCTCACTGGCTGTTTATTGAAGAAGATGGCTCTTAATGCATGTTTTGCATAGAATATGCCACACTCATGTTGTATCATACTAAACTATTGAAGGAAAGCGAGTGTAATTTTAATGTTTGTAAAATATGTTCCTTTATTCCACCAAATTGCACCAGGAAATATGAAATGATTCCATAAAATTTAGAGTGTTTTTTCAAGCAAAACAAAGACCACTACATAAATTTGGTGGGACTTAGTTTAACAAATTAGAATATTGAGTACTGGAGTAAATTGTACATTGATGGGTTCCCTGCAAACAATAGGATGTGGTCAATGAGTAGGCTCCAAGTAATTTTCAATGGGTTACTGGAAATTTTCCAGATGTCATATAATTTATCTGAAGTTTTCAGAATTTTGCCAACAAGTCCATACTCCAAGCTAGCTTTCATTTATTCTGAGCATTGATTCTGAGGGGTGGGGGTCTGGTGGGTCATGGCTCAGACCCCATGGAACATTCTGGGTCTAGGACTAAAGGTTGTGGACCACTGTCGTAACCTGGTCAGTCGTGACCTGGTCAGAATGAGGAAAAGTTCCCATCCTGTGAAAAAAAAATGCAACGTTTGGACGGTTCTAGGACAATTCCCCCCTGGACAATTTCCCCCTGACAATTGCCCCCCGGGAAGATTCCCTCCCTGAAAACTGCCCCCGACAATTGCCCCCCTGGACAATTCCCCCCTGAAAACTGCCCCCCGGACAACTGCCCCCCGGACAATTGCCGCCCGGACTATTACCCCCTGGAAAAATTCGAAAAAAAATTGACCAGGGGGGATTGTCCAGTGGGGAATTGTCCTGATACGCGTTTGGACTAGTAATGAATTAATTTAGGTAAATTTTATAACTTATATTACTATTTGCCACTATTTTCTGTGTTCAGTGGTCTAGATGTCCTGAAGGAGATCCAGCAATCAGCGACCAGACAGAACAGCTTCAGCGAGGCAGCCCTGGAGAGATTGTTGGATAATATGCTCTCTGCCAAGTACAGTCTGACCGGACAACTGGCAGTCACAGACATCATATCAGATGGATTCTACGATGCTGGAAAGGTAGGAGGAGCCAAAATTTTGAAATTGGATTAAGATGATGGAAACAGGAGAAAGAGTAGTCTCAATGTGATGTGATGAAGTGATGGGGGAGGTGGGGGGAGGAGGGAGAGGCCAATTTATAAATTCTCCATTTAAATAAAGGCATGAACCTACATGGAAGGGCATTCTGAGCTCGGAGGAACAATCAAAATCTTTCCCGTCTGAATGTTAAAAATCTCCAAACTGAATGTTATGTTTATCTCCACCTGATGATGGAGGTCGGGGGTCACTCCCCTTAGCCAGCACTTCTTTGCACATGCCACTGACAGGTTTTTCTTGTTTCGATTCATTGTATCCCAATTTAATCTTGATGCTCAATTCTGGTCTCATTCTACGGTCGCCACAGATTCATTTGCCGGTCTATCTGCTTTTCATCCGGAGTAAGAGACGTCATTTTGTAAAATTTCTCGTTTCCTTTGATATAGATACGGCCGGATGAAAAGTTTCAAACCCTCGAAGAACTGAGCAAGAGGGAAGTGAACCAAAAGAGACCTGTCATACTCGTTAACTGTGGAGTGCCAAGAAGGTAAGAATTAGTCCATAGTAGGTTGTTAAGCTAAAGGAAACATGTTTTGTGGCTCATTTATTTATACCATTAAGCCCCTGTTGTCATGACAACACCCGTGTCTTGTGCATGCATAACAGTGTTCTCATTGCTTGACTCGTAGTTAAGAATTCAAACTTGCAAGCCAATGGCCCCGGCAATGTTTTGTGTAACTGATACTGATTTAAACTCTGTACTTTCTCTTTTGCTGATGTGAGCTTATACAATAACTGATCCATTTTCCCTCTTTTCGAATCAACAGCAGCCCTACGGTGACTCCAGTACCGACCATACCTTCCGATGGCGATATCAGAGTGGACTCCAAAACGAGTATGAGACCTTCAAAGTCCTCTGTCAAAAGGTAGGATCCTAAAAATACCTCTTGCAAGGCACAACCTCCTCACCAACCCTAGTCCACCCCCCCCCCCTCTAAATGAAATGCTGTTTACTACTTTTTGTATCAATTATAAACCAAATAATAGTCTCTGATGTATTGAAATTTGTAAAGGTGTCGAGGGAAGAATTATTCAAAACATAGGCAATGTTGTAACAATTCATGCAAATCACTAATAAGTGATACATAGTCAGATGTATCAAGTCATTGTTGATTGTAACAAGTCACACTTGTAAGTCAGTTGTAACAAGTCAGGTATTTAAAACTTGTCCTCTGTGTCCAAGTTGAAATGACCGGAAAGATTTTGTGACGTTTCTCATCGATAAGCGAAACCTGGTCTAGTTTCTAATCTAGCTTACCAAAGTGAATGTTAAACAAACAAAGTGTCCTATACAAGGCAAAAGGGTAAGATACTTTGATGACATTATTTGTCTGTTGTTTATTTTATTGAATGTATGTAATTTGCTCATCTACAAAAATGCTTTCAAGTTCCATCCATTTATGCATTAAAGTTTGCATAGAAATGACTGAATTGTGATGCTAGTGTTCACAGATGGAAATATTAGGATCCCTCTTAGGATACTTTCTTTCTTTTTTCTTCTTTGGATAGAGAGAGAGAGATGTAAGTGTGGAGGTGGTGGATATGGAGAGGTTAAATAATTTAATTTTGTTAATCTGTATCTACATTAGTCACAGACAGATTTCTATCTCAATAAATGAGTTTGCTTTGCCGTGAAAGGATTTATTCGACATCTTTAAATCCTTTTTAAGTCGTTATTTGGTTTCATTTTTTTTCCATCAGCAAACGAGAGACGAAGAGAGAGAGGGAAGAACGAGAGTTACGGGAGAGATTAGAGGCGGACAGATTAGCCGAGCAGCAGGCACTGTTATCACAGCAACAGTCACCGTACGAACCGCAGTCGGACTCCAAACTAGAAGAGTACGTCAACGCGGTCACGGATGAAATACATCCGCTACCGACCACCAAGGAACAGGTCATAGGTCTGGCACAGTAAGTTGACTTTCTGTGAAAAAAAGTTGAAGAGGAAGTAAAGGGGAATGAGGGCGGTAGACAATGATACTCATACGGAGAGTGAGAGAGAAAAAATATCTTATACTGGTTTAGTTGAAAGGCCCAAATCTCAAAGATCTGGTTCCTAACTTGAGATATGGTTGCTTGAATGTAAACCTAGTGTTACCATGCCTTACATCTGGAAGTTTGGATCATAGTAGGTGGTCTTTTCAACAGCAAAAATTATTATAATATGGTTATTAATTTTGTCTTGAAATATGATAAATCTGGAATTTGCTTGGTTGTCATTGCACTCTTCCTTTTAAGAAAGGTTTACACTATCACAGGGATTAATTTGGTGTTTCAAATTTTGTGTAGCTGTTTCTAGAGAGCGTGGTGGCCAATTGGCTAAGGCGTCGGACTCGTGATCCAAGGATTGCTGGTTCGATTCCTGCCTAGTTCATTACGTTGTGTCCTTGGGCAAGATGCTTTATCTCACTTGCCTCTCTCCACTCAGGGGTTTAAATGAGTACCTGTGAGGTAACTTGTCATTGGGCGCAGTATATAACTGCTGCCGACTGGAGGGATTGTCTCTGGGACAGGTTATCATTGACCAGGGGTAATATAACGTCTTTAAAGCGCTTTGAGACCTATCGCTCGTATAAAGCGCTATATAAAAAGCAAATTTATTATTATTGTAGCCTCTGGAGTCTGTCTCTTTATAAATACTGTGATTCCTGTGTACAAGAATAGTGATATTTATAGCAAATTTGACCATTTTGTGTAGCATTTTGCAATGTGATACTGGATAAATTATTTCCCTGTATCAGTGCTAACTGTGTGGAGTTTTGTTTTCAAATGACCTTTGACATCACACTCTATACATAATCTAATCACCTGATATCATGTTTGGGTTGATTTAAAAACTTCAAATCATTTTAGAATTTAAAATACATTTTAGAAGTGTAGTTTCAGTTTGTAAAACAGCAGGTCACCCTTGGGTAGGATATACAGAGTACTGCAGAATGCAATGGTGGTTTTAATAGATGGCTAGGCTGTCATCATATTGATCATAGATATGGTTGAAGTAGTGTTTCATATGAAGTGATAGTTGCTTCGTTAGACATTACTGGTAGCAGTTGAAGAGAAAATTGTCACTTATTACTCTCACTGTAGTTTCCACTGTCAGTTTTAGCAAAAAGGTATGGTCGTAGGTAAACCTGTTGTCAGGATTTATCTTATGATCATTTTATCGTTTCCCTATATTCATCAGATTTGTCAGTCAGAAAATGGGAGGCAGTATAGAGCGAGGGCAGCTTTCAAATTTCAGCTACGAGTTATCGATTAGTCAGCTGAAGTACGAGTTGAAGAATAACATCATTCCAATCGGCAGAATAGACCGCGGAATCCACTACCACAGAGCACTACTATATAAGGTATCTGACAACAATATCACTATGATGTAATATCACTTTGATAAGATGGAAGGGAGGTGAAGGAGGGGTGTGAAATTTATCTTGTGTGAGTAGACTGAGGGATCCACTATCACATTACACTACTCTATAAAGGTATATGACAACAATAATACTATGCTAAGATGTAGGGAGGGGTGATAGGGGTGTGATATTAATCTAGTGTGAGATTGAGGGATCCACTACCACAGAGCACTACTCTATAAGGTATATGACAACAATAATACTATGCTCAGATGGAGGGGGGGTGTGAATTGATCTAGTGTGAGTAGACTTAAGGATCATATACCACAGAGCACTACTCTATAAGGTATCCGACAACAATATCACTGTGATAAGATGAAGAGGAGAGTAGGCGGGGGGGGGGGGGGGGGGGTGTGAAATTGATCTAATGTTAGTAGACTGAGGGATCCACTACCACAGAGCACTACTGTATAAGGTATAAGACAACAATATCACTGTGATAAGATGGAGGGGGGAGTAGGGGGGTTGTGAGAGGGGTGTGATGATTAATCCAGTGGGAATAGACTGAGGGATCCACTACCACAGCACTACTCTTCAAGGTAATTGACAACAGTACCACTATGCCATAGGAGTGGATTGGTGGGAGGGTGCGGTGGTATAAAAATTGATTTTGTGGTAAATATACATAGGGATTCACACCACAGAGCACTACTCTGGAAGGTAAATGAAACAGAACCTCTAAACTTTGTGTGGCGGTGGGGGGGGGGGGGGGGTACAAGGCAGCAGTCGGAATTTTCTGGCTCCAAAACCATTCACAACACAGAGCACTTCTCTGAAAGGTAGACGAAAACAGTTCCTCTAAACTTTGGGGGGTGGGGGGACAGATAATTGATCTTGTGGGCCACATCTAAAATAGGGTGGACTTGGATCAATTTCCTTTAGTAAAGGATATCATTTCTGATGCTCTTATCTGAAGCTTTTTAAGTACCATACTTAATATAGTTTTGATATGGAGAAAAGTGAGAGAAATAATCCATAGTTTCTTATTCTGATTTCTTTAGGTGTTAGCGGACAGGATCGGTCTCGCGTGCACATTAGTGAGAGGAGAGTACAACAGAGCGTGGAACGAAGTACTCTTAACAGATGACGACGACAACGTTAGTACCTCATTTCCATCTGAAGTTCTATCGTTTTCATTGCCAGCATAATTTTTGTTGTTGTTGTCGTTGTAGTTGTGGGTAAATTTGGAATCTTTATTATTAATATTATCTTATAGTCAATAAATCATGCTTTGCATTAGTCAGCTTGTGGTGTTCACCAGATAGAGTCTGGTCACAATTGTAGAGATATAGTTTATGACATGGAAAAAATTTTAAAATTTAAAATTTTTTAAAAACTTAAAAAATTAAGAAATTGAGAAATGTCATGCTTTTGATGTACATCTATCATAATGACATCATAGACCACCTACTGTGATCCACTTCCTGACGTTGGGGAAGGTGTTAGCCAGGCGAATTAGTTTACATGCGATCAACTATAATCTAACGTTAGGGACAAACGTATCGAGATGGGGTTCTCTTGTATGATAGGATAACTTTAGGCCTAACATTTAAATGATCAATTTAGACAATTAAATACGCACATTGCTATCAGTCCAGATTTGACTTTTTTAACATTTTTAAATTTTGAGAAATGACCCTTGAAAGAAAGTAGTGTGGTTCATCAATAAAAGCGACTGGTCTATGTAGTCTAGTTCACAGAGCATAAGGTCAGTTTCTCAGATGCAACACAATCAAACTCGATGGGAAATCCTAAGACATTTATTGCTTAAAATGGAATGTTTACAATACATTAGAAAAAAAATTGGAGGAAAAAGAGTGTTGAATGTCGTCCAAGGGTGATCTGTTATGTATATGAAATTAACAGAACATGTTTTGGTTTATAAATAAATAAATAAATTTATAAATAGAAAATGTAATAACATTGACATTTAGGCCTGCAAAATGTAATAGTTTCATTGCTTGTTTTGCTCTTGAGATACAAAAAAAAATTGAAATTAATTTTGTGGAGTTGAAAGAATGGGTTAAATAATGTCGTACAACAGCTACCTGTCTCACAGCTTTCCCAGATCTTGATCTGTTTAAACCCTCAAGTATTACAACAAACAAATTAACGACTTGTACCAGGCATGAGCTTTTTCCGCGAATTCGCGGAATATCTGTGATTTCTTTTCTACCTCGGGGACAAAAACTATTATCCTAACACACTGTAGCATACGCAAACTGGAGACTATACCACAATTTTTGCAAAGTTCCATGATTATTTTTACCCCAGGCTCATCCCTGTTGTACTTCGATTTATAATTAGTAGCTCTTCCATGTTCTTATTTTCATCAGTAAATGTATGTTTGACTCATTCTGATTTGCTTATTTTCTTCCATTTTTTACAGCCGGAGTTACCAAGATTTCCTCCAAAACCGTTCATCATAGATTTGATGCATCATCCTGGAAGTCTATTTCTATCCGGTTTGCCAGATGCCATCAATTACCAGAAAATATGAAGAAACAAGCATCAACACTAATTAAAGCTGCCTGAAGACTGAAGAAAAACAACATGGACAACTTTGGGAATCAGATAAACTGGACAAGATCACAAAATATCAACCATAATACAATATTTTGGGAAACATTGTTGATAAGAAGTGTGGAGAAACATGAGTATAACATTCATTAGAGAAATATACCAAAAGTGATTTTGTGCCTCAATTGTTGTGATGTTTTCATATTTAAAATTGTGTGACATGTTCTCTTTTTTTCTATATTGTGGTTACTTGTAAGAATACCTTGAAAAGAAGCTTTCTGCATTCAGTTTGCTAGTTTGCAGTAATCTTACCAGATCTAACAAATATTGATCCAGCTTTACTTTTATTGGTTACCGTTTTTCACTCAAAGTTCTCTAATTCAGCAAATAATTTACAATTTCAATGTAATTCATTGATGCTGATTGAGATGCTGTGATAATATTACTGCTTTTGACAGGGAAAGTGCAAGTAACCACAGAGTCTACCTTGGAGAGGGAGGAAGGAGAGGGGGGAGGAAGGAGGGGGGTAGAGGGATGGGAGGAAGAGGAAGGTCCTTTGTGAGGGGAAAAGAGGAAGGGAGGGGAAAGGGTACCTTTAGCAAAATCATTTGTTAGGTTGTGAGTATATAGTTAGGTAAACCCTCACCTCTTCTGGTTTCGTTTCCTTGACCTGTATAATAATGTAACGACTTAAAACCTCAATATGTAGATACGTGTGTTGTAGAGATTTGGGCAAACTTGAATTATAGTAATATTCCAACAAATGTTTTTATTTATGTTATTGTATTTTATTATTGGATGTAAGTTTTAAAAATAAGTTTCACATGGTGTTCTTGCTTCTCTGCACTTTGTCAGACTCTCACAGAATGATAGACAGTTGTTGGAAAACTGGAAGCAGGGAATGAAAAACATTTCAGAGATAATATCTCAAAAGGCTTTCTATTATGGGATATGAATGAATGCATACATTAAAGATGCTAATAGCAAAGTATACCAGTTGTGTTTCAGCTTCTGTACAGTCCTTGTTCACATGTTTCATCATATCTCTTGTATTAGAATAGGTACTTGTTAGGATAGGATCACACCAATGCAGGTAGAATCTCACAAGAAATCAAATTCAAGTAATAAAGTATGCACCATAATTATGGGAAGTGAAACAAATGAAGGGTATTATTGTGTACTAACCTTCACGGATGATTATCAATGAACGACTGCTTCAAGTTGTGAATTACATTAGTATCATCTTGAATTTCATCATCTTGAACACTGCTTTTAATAATTATTCTGATGCTCTACAACCTTTGTATTCAAAGCGAGCGTGGCGACCTTTTAGCTGTTGCCAAAAACATTCAGAGGGTTGCCAAAGAATTGCAAAAAAAGAAGAAGGAAAATGACATTAATTAAGAAAATGATAATTGGAAAATTCTTGAACATAAATTACTTTAGAAAGTTGCAAAATATAACACCAATTTGCAACTAAACACCACAGAACGTACCATACTTTCTCAAAGAAGAGGGGGATATGGTACCTCCCCATGATACAGCATGATGCTATGTGAAAGTCAATTTACCACTTTCTATTTCTGGAAATGAATATATAAAAAAGCTTGACTTAAAATGTGCACACTTCAACTTTTCCTATCCCAGCTTTCCTCACCACCCTGCCGTTTCCAAGTTCTTGCATTTGGTAGTATAATTTTTTTCATCTAGATTTACCAGAAAGATCTAGTGAACCTTCCATTCTTATCTTCACCACTCACATATGAGCAACCGGTTAGTAAGCGAAACCCCCAAAATAAAACTTTTTTGATTGGTTGTATTTCTTTCCTGAGATTGCATATTCATATTTCTGTTATTAACGATCGCCGAAAGAAGTTTGTACATTTACGTACACCCGAATGTACATTATCGGCTCAGTATCCTTTCAGCGAAAATTTATGAGTCACCGAAATTTAATTAACACAGCCAATGGATAAAATGTCGGGCTGTTTCTGCTGCGTTAGGTGTCGCTGCTGTCCATGGAGGGTAGGATTTGGTACTGGCCACATCCCCCTCAAAGAAATTCCAGTTGTTTGCTTAGACACCAATCATATGGGTAAGATTTTGCCAGCTAATTAGCCGATATTCCGTCAATGCTACTCCTAGTCGATTTTTAACGTTAGGCCTTACGCAGGGTCAATGTTAGGCTAACAGTAACACTGCAGAGTTCTAGCATTACTCCGGTGTAATAAATTTACCAATTTCTTACAGCTTGAGGCCCAAGTTAGTAATACACCACTATAGACCTATACTCAATAATAACTTAGTAACCTTCGACCTTACTAATAAGCACAAGCGCTACCATAGGATGATACAGGGGTCTTGCACCTATGAAGTTCATATAGGCCTAGCCTAGTCATATGCTATTACTACTAGTTACATTCTATTTCTAGTAACTCATGTCAGAGGGCCTGCATAAGCCTAATGGTATGCTAAATACTAGCCTAAGGCTACTTTGAGACACTCAAATACGACCCTGCCCATGACGTTCTTGTATCACACAGGCCTACACCCTCTAAATATAAAACAATGTGAGGGTTTCTTGGGTTTCAAGAACTATTTTATTCCTAGGATCATGTCCCATTCGTCACCGATCGAAACATTCCTTTAGTAGCCTAGGGGGGGGGGGCAATGTTTATTTGTGTACAATCTAAAAGTACAGACATTGTTTTTAAAATTATTATACATATATAAACATATTTAAATATTTCACATCCCAAATCTATTGTATTTTAGTGAATTAATTTGATTGATATTATTGTTAAACTTGATGCCAACCTGTTATCGATTACACTTCCACACTGCATGACCCTGTGCGTGATAACCAGCCATCTGGTGGTGTTTGCACAGTATCAAGCAGAAGCAGAAGAATAGTATATTCTAAAATAAAACAACAGGCGATAAATGGGACATGATACATACGATTTCTAGTTTCTACACTGTAATATTAAGCCTAATTGTACCTGACAAGAATTCAACAAGTGCATTCACTTCAAGTTAAAAGAATTGAAGGTGTACAGTTTTGTATCAAGATCAATGACCTTTTCACATACTTTACCAACTGTAAATAAAAGTTCATACTATTTGCACATTGGTTATGTTTTATGCACTAGGTATTTTTAGGTGGGGTAATTATGGTATATATATCAACCCAATGTGATCTTTGTCTTATCAGGGCAAGGGCAATGCTCAGGACAAGTTAGAACTATTAGCCACTTGTTATTTGCAAGGCTTGGAGAGAATGCTATAGCCATATGATAAGAGCATAATGCAGTACACATTGTACATTAGTCAATATCCATTAGATTATTATATTGTTAGTACATTAATGGTGACAACCAGTTTTACAACCAACTGGTTTATAATTTGTAAGTTACTGTCCTTAAAGAGAATTCTTATAAATTTTCATTAGGTGTTCTTTGGCTCTTTGCCCCCTTTTGTGATCCATGATACAACCTTGGCTACCCCCCTCCCCACCCCATTCCCAACAACAACATTTACAGTTTACCAATAACAAGTTCTGTGTACTAATACATGATCAGTACCAGATTTCTTTTGCTGAGACTGTGATCAAATGTTGTCAATGTGTTGTCTAGTGCAGTATCATGAACCCCTTGAAAACAGAACTGTTGCTATGTCATGTATATGATTTTGGACGCTAGGGTTATTAGGCGGTAAATTATATAATGAAATATAAAAGTACGTCACTCACCTCAAACACTATAGTCCTTTTTGCGCTAGGTCGCCATCCCGTACGAAACCTAAAGACAGGCTCCATATGAAAAATCAAAACACAAATCCCAATATCGAAATCCTAATCCATAAAAACAATATTATTCGCCCGGAAGCGGGGGCAACACATATCCGATTTTATATGGAATAAAAATATGGAAAAACAATAAAAGTTTTCCGTTCAATCGTAAATTCGTCGTAAAATGTGTAATCGTTGTCGAGTCGTTGAATAGCGTAATCCAAGTCGTAGTCGTAAGTCGTAAGTAGCTATATAATCCTTCACTGTGTGAAAGATTTCGCTTATCGTTTGTCAGAATAAAACCATCCATTGTTTTATCGAAACCAATGTCTCTTGACCCAGCATGAGTCATGACATTGATGAATTAATAATTGAGCGTAATTAATCTTCTGAAAATGAGGGCGCACTTCCGATTTACAAAAGTTGCAGTCCTCTACATGATCTTCACAGCCAAAATGCCAAGAAGCAGTCAGCCTCCGTTCTCTGAGCTGAACAGTTCAGATACAGTGCTACACACACATA
>KN884396.1:79621-106413 GCA_000934455.1 Apostichopus parvimensis
ACTAGGCTGTGATGTTACTTAACAGCTGTACTTGGATTACAAAATTAATGATGGCAGGCACAAATGAATAGAGGCCAGTGATTCACACAATATATATGCTTCTAGTAGTACTCCCTTCCTTTGTAGTGAATCATTATAAACTATCTTCACTTCTGTTCTGAAACCATGAACAATGATGCTAAAGATAGATGGACAGTTCTAAGGGAACCTCACAATAAACAGAACCAGAGACTCCTTAAATAGACAACACTGATAGTGTATCCAGTAGCCTATACCTTACTTGATTTACTTTCACACCCACAAGATTATCTATCCTATCACAACAAAACAACAATGATACTTAATTCTTCTTTTGAAATAAGAGACTTTATTCACCTACACAGCAGCTGTTCTTATACATGTGTTATCACTAGAAGCTTTAATGATACACACACAATGTTGCAGTTTGTACAATCAGAACTTTGGTAATAATATAGGCCTATGCTGTACTTGACCATAACCTTAAAGTAAAGATTTAGACTACCTGAGACCATAACCTGTCTCCCCTGCCCCCCCCCAAGTCGTCACAATGAATCAGAGATCAATGAAATTTGATCAAACCTTCAACAATTTATCTTTATGAAATAGTACACAGTTCCATTTCCAAGTTAAGTGACACTTGATTCACTGCAGGTCTAAATTTCAGAAAAATACTCACAAATTTTGAAGTGCACACTCAAACAGCTATGAACATATAGCGTTGGAGTGTAGACCTCAATTGAACTGACATGTATCCAACTATTTTGGGAATATTATCTGGACTACTATCCATATCAAAATATTAATCTAAAGGGCACATTTTTTATGAGTAGTTATTAAGTTACCCCCTGAAGCGCTGAGCAATTTAATACAGTAACTCATCCCACACACTCTGGCCAATAGTATCTATGTTGACTGTTGATCCTCCTCCGATAAACTTTTGTGGAAAAATAGACGTGTACGGTATATGTTCAAAATAATATATTTCAAAATAAACATTGTTGTAGCAATTTAAGAACTTACATAAAAAGCCAATTATAAATCAGATTTCGTCCACCAGACAACCTCCAAACCTGATTTCGGTCGTTTCGAAGAGAAATTTGGCCGTCCCTCTCGAATGAACAGACTACCTTTAAAAAATTTGCCCTGTGGTATATTATTTTTGCTATGCAACTGCAGTGCAATTCTTCCTAATAAAAATAGGGCAAAATTTACAGAATCACTATTTTTTACGGTCTATATAATCTAGCATTGGCCATTTATCTAATTATTACATCTAGGAGAGAAACATATCCCCTACCACTTAGCCTACACTTATCTTATCTTTAATATTTGAAATGATTTACCTGGTTAATGTTGTAATCAATCCTGCAGTAATATTACTATACACACCACTCCTGGCTTATAAACCTGTCTGGATCAATACTGCTAATAGTAATGTATGATTCCTTTGTGTGTCGCCCATCGCATCTGTATCAATTTCAACTATTAAAATCCATGTCATAGGACAGCTGGTACCATCATTTATAAGCGGAGTGTTAAATGTTGTGTTCACAGACAAGGAATCCTTTATAGTACATGCAACAATTCCGTACAGATCTTATGATCATGAACCTAGCTAGCTGTATCTATACGGAAAAAAACTCCATGCCTTCACCTTTTTTTGTACAAAAGTGCCTATCGTTAACAGGTCAGACCGCACACATTGAGGGTAAAAGTTTTTGTGATGAAGTCACTGGATTTTGGGCAGAAAATTACTGCAGGGTTGTCTACTTTGTAATATTAATGAAAAGCTTACATTCCAAGTGTGAGTAAGATACAAAACAAAATTTCACTGCCAAGGTGTTATCAATGGGGCATAGATGCATGCATAGAGCATTTTACAGATTTTATTGGTGTTGGTTACCGTTGATACCTGTCAGTCAATAGATAGAGTACGCACTACCGAGCAGATACTTTGGTTTTGATTGTTGGTAGAAACTACTCACAACCACAAAGGAAAACAGGAAGAATGAGAGGGAGAGAGGGATGGTGGTGAGAAATATACATTTTTTGGGGGGGTTTTTTTATAAGGGGGAGAGGGGGGGAAACAACAGTATGTCAGCAGTGGTGGAGCTAGGGGTATTGGTCAGGGGGGCGAGAATGGTCTGTAAGGGCGCTTTCGACACTATCTAAGCGGAGCGCCACCACAGGTTGGCGCAGAGCGTACAGAATTTTTTTGAGTAAAGATACTCCCTAGATTGCTGGAAATGACCCTTGCCGGGCCTTGCTAATTTGCTGATAATGTGACAAATGTCAATAGGTAGATGAGAGCGCAATAAAAAAGTCAATAATCGCGAATAAGTAAAAAGTAGTAAAAAGCTGAAAAGGGCGCCAGCAGTCCATTTGAGTCCGTCAGGGGGGGCATTCGCCCCCCCCCTGACTGTATGGACGCTCGGCCACTGTATGTCAGGGAACAATTTAGTGTTCAATTTTTGTGTAGCAATTTTAAAGTCTGTGAATTTTGTCTCTTGTAGAGTACTATGGTTCCTGTGTGCAAAACTGCTATATATATCTGCATTTGTATATATATATAGCAATTTTCCCATATTGTATAGTACTAAATTGCTATGCGATACTAGATAAATAACTTAAGTTAGAAAACCGACTTACATCACCAATTACTGTGAACCACCTTTTCGTACAGTATCTTTCAAGCAATATAAATAAATCTTGAATGCCTGTTTCATCAAACCTTTAATTTTCCATACCGTGTATTACCCAAATAACATGTCACTTTGCACCCTCTGGTAGGCAACATGAAAGATATACCCAACATATATACTGCAGTACATCTGTCAACCCAATAACTGTGCACCTCTGGCCTCTCCTTCCCGTCAGTTTTCAGGGTCATCTGTGTCAGTGGTCCCATAAATAATGATCAATTAAACATTCTACGAGAAACATCGAACACGACACTCCAAATGGTAACTATAAATGTTACGCATTTTTCTTCCTCTGGGGAGGGGGATGGGGGAGGAATTACTGTTGTTTTTAGATCCTTATGCTTTGAGATAATACAATGAACCATCAGAGACTACAGGGTTTAACATTCAGAATTTTCTGTTGTCTAACTATTCACAATTTATATATTTTTCACATAAATTCCATTCCTAATTAGAATTGAGTTCCTTTCTTGCGATATGGCTAATACTGTTACATAAACCTCATCCAGTATATATTGAGGTTTCAGCTGAGAGCAAGCTCTTACATTTTCACACTGTGTATAACCATGGATCCCTTTCATGGAAATCAATGCCACAGAGCAACTGATATTGTTCTACTGTATCATTGACACATTGATCTCCTGGGCATCTATGTACTGTAGCCATACACACTGTGCTTTTATTTTTTATAATTACTCAGAGAGCTGCTGTGTTATGTGTCCCATAACAGGCACATTTGTAGCCATCCTCTCCCTGGTCCATTAGTCTTTACTTCATGTACCTACAGGGACTACTGTCAGGTAAAAGTTATGATTGTTTTGGAGGTCCCTGTATATTACATTTTTAATATTGCAAAGGTGTTTGGGGGGGATGGAGAGCCAACAGTCAAAGTTGAACAGATTTTTGCCTGATGGGGGAGGAGTTGGGGGAGCAGGAGCAGCAGTTGAGGTTTATATGAAATGTCTGCAAGGGGATGCTAGCTGTAAGAGGGGCCAAGTCAGTTACTGGTATCATATTTAAATATTAAGTGGTTACAGCTTATTGTCAATAGAACTGTACTTCCTTCATGTTCTAACATAAAACTGCCAGACAATATTCAATTGGTTAAGTTATCATCTCATCAGAGATTGAAAGTAAACTACAGGTAAGCTACTGATGATGACTGTCATATGCTATCTGAAGTGTTAACGACAAAGTGACCACTGTTTTAGTTTTGCGGTGTATGTTCATTTGGAAAACCCACAGAAATCAGGCCTACAGCACCTTAACATCTTTTCAACCATTACTATCATATAGTGGCACTCTATAGTAGATATCTTTTTGCAACCCGATGTTTGAAGTTACAATAGTACAGCAGGCATCGGTATAGTTTACTTTCCCGAAAGAGGCTGAAATAATCACTTACCGAATGATCTGGAACGGTAAAGTTTAGCGTCCATCTTGCTGCACTTGCCCATAGGTGAAACTGTAGCCGTGTACTTTTGAGGAGATGCAAAACTTATTACCATCACATGCGGCTCCAGGGAATCGATCTTACTGTCTTCTGAACGCAGGAAGTCCTTAATGAGAAACAGACTGTATGATCAGATAAGCCAAACTATATATTCCCCAGTAATAAAAAGAGTCTATATAAACAAAATGGATCCTGTACCGGCACAAAGGGTACGGTATAGTCCAACTCTCCTCAAGACAGTCGAGAGTTCTGATTATGTTAGCCCTAGCTTCATTCAGTCTGTGTAAGGTACATTAATGAAAAGAAAAATGTTGCAGTTAACAGTAGTAATGCCATATAGATATATGTCTCCTGGTGATAAAGCTACCTGACAAATAAACTGACAAGGAGAAGCCCATAAATTGCTTTTCCTATGTCACAATACATCAAGCCCTCAAGCTTTTCTTCTTTGAATAGTACTTAACCAACTTGAACTCCAGCATTTTGGGAACTGTTTATTTAGATAACCAATTGTTATCTTGGATTCTCCACTCAGAAGTCTTCACAGACATACTTGCCTAATCCTACCCAGTAACAGCTGCCCTGTAAAGTTCTCACTGTATACACTCACACACACACAGGAGGACACGGTGCTGAAATGCCTCATGAATATTCATATTTGCCTTCACAGCCAGCCAATGACAAGTATGCTCACAACTCTTTGCACTGTACTGAACGTAGTGAATAGTTAGTTACAGAGGGCTTTAACCCATAAGGCAAACCGATCGGTATGCTTTTGAGATAAACAGTGAGTCAATGTTTACTGGGGTCACTTAACAAGATTTCTAGGTATTAAAGATGATTGATTTGTAAGCAAAGTTAATTGTTAATGAATGAAAGTTACCAACCACAAAATGGGTTTGTATGACAAAATGAAAGCAGTTTCAACACATTCTAGGAAAACATTATTGTAATCTGCAACTTGTTTTTTCTTGCTAAAGCAAATTGATATAACTTTGTCAAATCTATAATGGGAAGCACTATGGTCACAGTTCCTGCATGAGAGAGAGAGAGAGAGGGGGGAGGGGGGGTGGAGGGAGAGTGAAAACAGCTTTGCAGAGTCACAAAGGGGAATCAACAGACTACTAAGATTCTCATGAACAGTATCCTTTCTGACCTTTCAAAATTAAGGAAACATACTTCCAGATATTTTTCCCCTTCTTCTTGTTCATCATTTGTTATTGAAAACAATTTTCATGACAGTTTTTATTTTCAAATGAAATATGAGGTTTCTTGCCTCAAGCTATTACTGTATTTTCTATAACCTTTTCCAAGTTGTGTTATATTTAGGACTGCTCTTTAAATTCAAACTCACAGGTCTGTTGCAAACATAGCCAGGTTATTATTTTAATGCAGTCAACTAACTTCTTAAAATAAAATAATTAACTTAAAATAAGCCAGGTTCTTAAGGTAATTTGCTTTGAGGGATATTTCTTATACTTGTGTTGGTGTGTTTCTCAATTGAACCGAAGTGAACGTTGCCATACTGTAAGCACTAACAAAAACTCCCGTTGTGCCTTTCACCATAAGGCACACAGAAAGCTGTCAAGTTAACAATGATCAAAATCAATAGTTACAAGCTCTCAGAAGAAATCCTTTTATTGGGAAGAAAGAACTAACAGTTTTGTAATCCTTTCAAAATAACAGCCAGTCAATAAAACATGAAAGATTAATGAGTTGAATGGGTGAATGCCTTTTGGTGCCCACAATACATCTTTGAATAAACAACAAGCCTTTAACCACAAGATCATAATAAATAATGTCTAATGGCAGCGACGAAAACACTGATGTGCACACACGCTTACCAGAAACTCCAGTTTCCCTAACGGCAATGATTTTAAGTTCATACCTCAACTATCTTTAATACCATGGGTCAATATATTTATATTTCAACACTTAAGTGATGGCTTGGGAAAAGAGGAGTAGGTGGATTGTATACAAATCAATGTGCACCTTCATGGGTAGAAGGAAGGACAAGAAAGTGCTAGGTGGATGGGGGGGAGGGCGGATTTGCTGGAGGAAGTATTTATTCCTCTTCAGGTTGAATTCGAAGCCAGAGGTGCACAAACATTTTGATATATGCAACATGCCACACACGATTTTAATTGCAAATTTTCTTTGTGTCTTTTTTAGGCTTCTAAACATATTGATGGGTGGATGGATCATTAGAATCAAGCTCATTGTCAACTTTAACTAAACTTTTGGATATTTTCAACACTTTTTGAAACTAATAAGTCTTGGGCTTATCAAGATAGGGAAATCTTTCAAGACATCTTTATGGAATTTAACATTAAAATTTTAATGAAAAAAGCTACCTAAAGTCTTTGGATGCAGAACCAGGTTCACAATCACAGAATATTTATCAAATACTGAATACCACGAAGTGAGGAAATTGACAAGAAATATATACACTATGCAGTACCGTCTCCAATTAATTTGAAAGAATTCTTAAACTTCTTCTCGACCCTCCCACTCATGCCCACAGCGCTGCCCGAGGCGATGGCCTTGGTGCAGTTATCAAAGTTACACCTAGCCTAAGTCAAATGTGCATGCCTAGTATGTCTAGCCTATCAGTATGGGAGTAACAACAGATTCTGAGGTAGCTGGTCCTGACAATTTATGTCTCAACTGTAGCCCATATATAGGCATAGGCTAAAGTTATGAAGGTGCCAGCCTAACTTGGTTATTATTAAACCTTGCTCAATTCAGTTTTCCTACATTGTAGTACATCTATCTGTGATGTCTGCAGTACCAATACTAATTCCATAGTGTCCTCCTTTTTGTGATCTGGAACTGATGCATTAGGAATAGAAAGTTTAGGCCTAGGCTTCAATTAGTTTGTGAAATGAAGTCTTAATCAAAGCATACATGATCTTTCTGAGGACAATGGTTATTAATGATGATCTCAATGACTTGGCTATGGGCATTCCATATAGTCATCACTCATTGTATGATTTTTTTATGGCAAGATGTGATATAGGCATAACGTTAGCCTTAACAACTTACTTTTATAACTAGCCTTAACTTAAAGTTAAAGTAGGGGGCCTAGTTAGTTGGGCTAAGTGTTACTGTTACTTGTTAGGCTACCATAGAAATTGTATGTAGGCTACCTAGATTAGGCTAGCAGTAGTAGCCTACTATAGTCAGTATTGCGAATTTCGGACACCTACGAATTTCGGACACCCCTAAGAAATACACGATTTCACCATGACAACCTACAGGAAGAGCCAAATTTCACCAAAAAGTACAAAGCTACAGTTATTTTCTCTCCAAAATGACCCGTGTGCAAGTAAATACTTACATATTTGTCAATAATATGACGGAGATCTATGAAGTCTGTTATAATTACTGAAAGAGCAACTGCGCCACCAATTTTATCACCAGCGCCACACTGTGGGACTGTGTGTCCGAAAATTCGCAATACTCTAGCAAAGAAATACCAGTTCCACAATCACAAGAATCTTCTTGGAATACAACGTGAAAACAGTTTGCAGCAAAGAAAGTTTGGCCATGTATCGTAATATAACACACTTCTCCCACCATATCAAGTATATTTTCAGGTGATTTATACCAGAAGATATAGTTTTGGGGTGTTTTAAGGCTTAGGTCCGGAATTCGAAGTGTCCATGCTACTAAGTACTAGTACTGCCCTACTGTTACTTGTGTTAGGCCAACACGAGTTCTGCTAATTCTACAACAGAATCAGTTTCGAATGTATAACTGCTTGTGCTACTTTGCATGTCTAGCCCAAATATAAACAGTACACGCTAACGTTAGACTAGTGGTATACAATTTATTTGATTTATCTTAGCGTTAGGCCTAGGCTTAGTGTCACTGAAACTGTAACTTTAAGTTGTAAGCCTATCGTAAGTGCTCAACTGAGGACCTAACCCATGCTATATGGCCAAGAGTAGAGTAACATAACGAGCTGACAACCATTGAAAGATTGAGCAGTAATTGACACAATTAAGTATAACTACCTTAGCATATAGCAGCCTAGAATCACGTTGCTTTTATATGAATTTCACAAACCAATGTCACGTATCACGCCGATATGACCGTACAGTCACCCAAACCGTAGCAAAACGAACAGCAAAGTATGTTGTACAGTATCTTCGGTACCGAACCCAACACCATGCATAGACATGTCTATGCAATATTTGATACCGTACGGTTAAACATACAGATCATTCGGAATGATAAAGGTCATGTGTTCCATATAGCTCATTAATTCCATACAGCATATGCCAAGCCGATTTTCGTCAGAAGTATTAATCCTACTTTGCTAAAATACAATTGAAATAAATTCACTTGAAGTACAACTTATCTATGCTTGAATTTAATTTTCGTGGGTTAATGATTATAGTTCCACTTAAGTAGAATAACAATAAAATCAGGAATTGTCACTTTGCATGAAACCGAATCCACCTTGGCTAAACTTTCACTTAGCCTAAGTACAAAACACTATAAAGTATGATATAATTCTGCTTAAAAGCTATACCTACAACAGGACCTTTTTAACCAAATGTTATTTCATTATGTGACAATATAGTTTACTTTAAGTCTCAATGTGTGTTTGCCAAATTTTAACTTCGATCTTTCCAGGTAATTACTGCCCTAAAAGCTCAGTGAAAATAGCATCGTTCTATGCAATTTTCATATTAATAATCATTATTTTTATTGAGTTATCTGTCGTTAAACATTTTGAGCTAAGTTAAGACGCATAGGAAGGCTATTTTTCTTATCTGTGAAATATAGTTTCCTTCCACTGCTAAAACAGAATTTCAATACATGCATTCGAATTCTCTGAGTCGTGATACAATTTTTTGCCTAAAAACTAAATGCAAGGAAACACTTGTTTCGACATATACTTCAGATTATAGAAGAAGAAAAAACCTCTAAGGCTACAGACGCAGGAGACGATGGTCCGAGGAATTTAGAAATTCTTATATATAGGCTTGCAATAATTACCATAATTATATTGACCAATATAATGCACTTTAACTTAAATTACATTTACTCCCAGTACGCATGATCTTATGTGTCCTTTAGGTCGACTACATCTAAATTTGGTTCTCACAATTCAATTACAGCTAAATTTAGGATTGTATTTCAATTAGAATCATTTAGCAAGACTGATTAACCACGACAAACTAACAATATGTACACTCGAACAATATCGAACTTTACATCAATTCTGCAGTGTGATGATTTGCAGAACTTAACATAGACGAAGATCTTCGTTTCGTTCCATATCAATACAAAGCGATGGATCGAGGCCAAACTCGATCACTATAAGAGTTAGGCATATTGTGTTAAGTGTAATTAAACAAATGGACCCAAGTTCAGGGCCAATTTCACAGGCTTGCATATTTCGCATGATTTATATATTAAAGTGAATCAGGTTAGCTCAGAATTAAAACAACAATGGATTCATTGAAGCAAGTAGGAAAACCAAGTCAGTATAATCATTGTTTATAAAGAACTAACTCTACAGTCACTACAGTCACATAAATTTCATAATTTTTACACTGTCTTGTTACCTTTACTTCAAATGTGTTATACCTTTCTGTTATACCCCAACTCCACCCCATCTCACCCATCCACTGATATAACAAAATGTTCCTTCTTTAATTGCGGACACATTATGTATTTGTTATTACGTTTTTCCAATCATTTCAGTAATAAAATACGTATTCGCTATCGCTGTATCTCGCCGTCATTGATTTACTATTCTATCCAAATCCTTTATTTGAAGAAATTTACTAGTTGCTCCTGCTTTGGAATTACTCATTTCTACCACAAAAGGAATATATCAGATGCAGGATAGAACAGCCTGGTAATAACCCCATCCGATCCCTACTACTTCTTGGTAAATCATGTATAGTATCCCCAAATCTCAACTTTCAAAAGTGAGGGCGCTCTTCAGTTTGGTCTCTGACGATTTTCGCATGTCGCGCTTATGTTACAGCTGTTTTGTGTCCCCTAGAACGCTAGAAGTATAGCTGCAGCCTAGTAGTGTATCGACTAGCAGGTTGTTGATATGTCCTACGAAGTAACACTGATGGAACCTTCTGTTGCAGAATTAGAAATCAAGTTGTGGACGAATCCTTTTTCCTTGCGCCTGAGGTTTATTGCACGCTCGCCACAATTAACATAATAATAATTATGATGATGATGTTGATATGGGACAAAACAAATTTTGGAAAGGGGGAGGGGGGGTTCTACTAAAAAAAACTGTCTACAACATGCTACATATGAGTTTACTTAAGAATTCTAAACCACATCGAGCTATATTAATTTGATCAAGGGGTATTTAAGTTTTGTCCAGTCAATATCACATGACTTCATGCCCATGTAGCAGGGTCGTGGCATAGGGAGGGGGGGGGGGTCCCTTCCGTGCAGATTACTGTGCCACCATCGTGCGTACTAAAACTTTTAAACAAGTTACATGACTCGATAACTGTGCCCCTTAATTAAATTGTCAGTGCCCCTCCGAAAAATTGGCTACTTGCCTGCATGGCTTGATAAAATGACGCAAGCCAACACCACTCAAGCACAAAATATTGCTTGTAACACCTATTTTCGCATCCATATTGAGTGCATGGAAGCTTAATATTGATAGCGATGCCTTTTTTTTTTGCTTTTGCTAAAAATTCCTTGTGGAAAACACTGAGGAATGCAACCTTCACACTTTGTTACTTATTATTTTCATGTGATTTCTGTCAGACCTTGGTTGATAAATGTTGATCTGTCAATCAGTTTTGGAATTCTTGACACCTAAATATGCTAATAAGGAATACACTGTAATGGTATGGCGATTTTAGAAAATCTTTTACGTTTTTTCTTTGGTTTAATTTTACATTATTTGATACCATTGGGAACAATAATATGAAAAATCTGGTCACTGGGTCCTATTTTACAAGCCTAGCACCCCACCCCTCCGACAGTTCTGTGATTTGAATTTGTTGCATCCTTGTTTGAGTTCACATCTAGGGTATGTGCAAGGGATTTCATGAATTGATGGGGGGGGGGGGGGGGATAGGGTGAGGAACCAAGCAGTTAAGCCAAATGTGAAAAGAAACAACCTCTTTCTGTCATTGTATTTGGCCATGCCATAGCGGTGGGGGTTGGCTTCACTCCTCCTAACTTGTCGTTTTCACAGCACAGTTTAGAAAGACGGTGAGATATATAATTGCTTATCCACAATTAGATCTGTTCTACACACTGTAATATTGCAATGATCAAAATTAAAATAGGAAGTATAAATCACGGATCACACACTGCTTGCTTCAAGAAACTTGATCCTGCAAAAGAATAAAATGTTCTTGTATTGTTGTAGCACTGAACAGGCTAGTTCAGAGGTCAATGTATGTTTGATATGTACAAGAAAGATATCATCTCTTTTGTATTTCGGTTCAATATATCCACATGCCGTTTAATGGAAGTTTATACATTTTGCTTCAAAAGTGAACTTGAAGCAAACACCTGTGATGTCACAGAAGCACAGCAACAAAAAACAAAAACAAAAAAACAAAAGATGGCTCTAAATATCAAGTATGAAGGTTCACAGTACTTTTTAAATTATCATGATTAAAAATACACACACATAATCAAACACGGTCACTTCCAACACTAGAGGTAGATTAAGATATATAAGATATATATCCCCCCACCCCCCACCCAAATAAAGCAATGATTGTTGGAACAAGGTTTCAAAAGCAGAAAAAATGTAAAATAATGCCAAAGTTAAAGCTTTCTTTGCATGTGTACATCTGGCCATTAAAATTATGAAAGAATCAAACATAAAAACTTATTTTAAGGCTATTTATATTGCACTGTCATGTCTTGCTTTCAAAGCACTTCTACTGACAGTATGAACATCAAGTCACTTAGATAAAGGTCAGGAACTGTTTGTACTGTCAGTATGGGTGCTTTGAAGTATGATACAAGGAGACAGTACAGAGTTGTACTCAATAAGAAAATTGTCCAAAATGGCTGCAAATATTACAACTTCCTGTACGATTAAAACATGTAAAAAACATTTCTTTCAAAAAACAGTTACATTATAAAAAAATTCAATTTTTAATTTTTTTCTTCTAAGAATTGTTACATAATTCTGCACTTTGGTAATTTCACGGTCTCAATACGTGTGTGCTGACAAATTTCGGAAAACAAATGTCTCTTATATTAAATGCACTCTGACCAGGTGGGTTTAATGGAGAAAAGCTGTTGCAAATGAAAGAAAGAAATTTTCTGTTGCCCTTATGGCGTGAAAGATTTACCCAAAAATCACTGCTCATTTACACAAATGTAACCTATACATAAATATATATACTCGTATCGTCCACTTATTTGACTCAATTCCACGGAGGAATGAAGTTTGTCGAATCTAAGGACTCGTTAAAATATCTGGCGAATGTTTAACGACAGATAACTCAATAAAAATAATGAATATTAATATGAAAATTGCATAGAACGGTGTCATTTTTACTGAGCTTGTGGGGCAGTAATCTTACAAGGTCAAAGTTTAAATTTGGCAAACACACATTGAGACTTTAAATTTCAAACATTACGTCATCTGTCATTAAATATGCGACCAGTTGTATTAATATTTCCTTTAAAATTCGATTTGGCTATGATGGTTATTGACTATTGATGAAAGAAATTTCTTACTGATTAAACCAGTGACAAGTTTGGCAATAGAAAGAATAGGTAGCTTTATTCTGTGACATAATCTTCCAACAATGCAGCATTAATGGGCGAGTTGTGTTTTAGTGGTAAGAATTTCTCCTCCACAACCTCTTTGCTTCTTGGGCCAAAACCTCAACAGGAACCACATTCTCTCTCGAATTATTCGACACTGTCGCCGCACATGCTGTGTTGCTGATCAAAGTCTTCCTTGGAATTAGTATTTCTGGTTTCCCAGTTAGGAGAAGGGGTCTCAAAACAACTTTGCCCATCATGACCGCTCTACAGTGATGTTGAAATGGGGGGGGGGGAGGAGTCTTCACCTCTCTCAGTATTTGAGAAAGTGTTCAGAAGTTGAGGTACAGTCTCGTCGGGGATCAGGAATGGGTGCAATAATTATACGCCTGCCTCATAATTCTCTTTAACACTCATCAAAGAAACAAGAAGATATGAGCCTATGGGTCATCCTTGATCATTGCATGGAAAGGGTTTCGACTTCCTAACTGTTTGAATTCACTTCACGAATTTAAAACCAAAATGTCTTTCCTTATCTGAAGAGAGACCACCCATTCCTTTTCAACAGACATTAATGTCTTCTAATTTATTGAGAATCATTTGTCGCTTGCAACTCTAGGATTGCATCCGAGAGCTCCTTGACGCCTTCGATGAATTCATCCTTCTCTAAGTGACTGAATGAGATACGTATAAAGTTTGAAAGACTGCCCGGATTTTTGGTGAATCTGTGAAGCAACCAAAAAAAAAACACACCATGTAGATTTATGAATATTTAGTAGTACTGCTTAATGTTTTAACTCTGCAGAGTTTGCTACCTATTGTTGGACTATCTTGTCTTGCCAGTATCTCCTTTACCTTCTTTACTATTTGCTACGAATTGCTCTGAAATTCTTCGTCTTGCATGAAAGAGCTAAACTGGCAGATCTGTAAGTACTGCAAACTTTAAGAAATAAACTGTTGATATCTAACCAGTTTCAAATTGACCAGAGGTTCACAACAGTTTTGTGTTTCACAAGCCTGAGCAAATCAAGCACAAAACTCATATATAAACACAGGCACACACACACACAAAGTTGACTGCATTGGTTCCCTGATATTTTCAGCATAGGAACCACAAAGGGAGAAAGAAGGAACAAACAAGAGTATTAAAGGTAAACCCATATTGCTAGCATCAAAGTGGTCTACTTACTTGTTTCCGCATGCAAATGTTACGTTGTACTTCTTCAGACAGAGCGCCATCAAGTCATCACAGTTCATATTGGTTGGCAACTGGATCCATACGAAGAAACCTCCCTGAAAGAATAAACAGATAACAACTATCTCCATTGTAGCATTTTTGAAAAACACAGAAAATATTTCACAATCAGAATATGCTCCTAAATAGAGAGGCGTCGTGAGCCCGGTCAGGACCAGGCAAATCTTTTTTTTTTTAATGTTCATTCTTCCTCAATGTAATGTAACCGAGATAAATGAGAACACACTATTGTTTATCCCATATCTTCCAGTGCCCCCCACCATCTTTTCATGGCCCATAATTGACCCCGAGGGCCTCTGAATGTAGCCTTCTCAACTCCCTGGCCCTTCGTCGGGTCTGCCCTAATCCTACAATTACAATCCAGATAATTAGAACAAGTCGATAAGTATCCTCACACTTTTATTACCGATTTATAAAACAAAACTTTAATTTGCTCATTTTTTACATATGTTTTGCCAAAATGCTAATTCCTGTGGAAAAGAATTGCCCCATCATGATAATGTGATTGTAGGAAACCTGTTCACAAAACTAAAAAAGATGAATATAGGCTTTACTTTGTTCTTCTTCATAATGAAATACACAATATTGCCAATAATGTGAACAATAATGTCTGGACAGAAGCACTCCATGTCACCATGGATGTGAACTGCAACAGTTTTCAAGACATTTTACACAATCCCTACCAGAACTCATTATTCTTGACTCGAGTCAGGACTGGATTTACCTTCCTAGCGGCCCTGTGCCAAAGATAAATTCTTGGGCCCTCAACTGGGCTGGGAGGCAACCCAATAGGCATTTGATTTTCATATTAATGCAGATATTATGTTAATTAATATTTTTGTATACAGTGTTTTCACAGTGAGATGAAGATCTTATTCAAATTTTTCCATGATGTATATAAATTCTTACATCATATAATAACAGGAAAGCAAGGATTCATCCAATCTTTCTAATAGGTCATTTTCTTCCCTTTGAAACCCGTTTTGGTACACCAAATTTTAGAGTCCCTTGGCTTGGGATTATCTGATCCAATGGCAAATCCTGCCCTGACCCAGTCACTCAGCCCAACGGTCATTTATTCATATAAAATGAATGGACATACCTCTGGTAATGAATATTTTATTACGCCTTTCAACTTCTCTTCAAAAACCTGTTGCATAGCTTCAATCTTCTCCTGAAAGGAAAAAAAATGGTTTAACAAAAGAAAAACTTCAAAACAGAAGAACTTTTCCACAAGAATATAGTAAAATTGCTTAAAAAACTGAAAAAAAGAGTAAACAATGAAAACATACAAACAAACAAGAAAAAAGTCAGCAAGTACTAATTCACAAGGCAACAAACCTTTGACATTTGATTGTTATCCCGTATCTACATCACCATATGGGGGGGTGGGGGTGGGGGTGGGGTGGGGGTTAATATTTCAGAGCACTCTCTCCCACTGTACAGTGCTGTCACAACAGGAATACTGTGTCAGGGGGTCTGAAAACGTTTTACCAAAATGCTTGTCCTCATGGAGCCTCTACCGGCAATCATAGAACTTAAACTCAGCACAGTAAACTGGATGAGCCTAGGCCAGAAATAGCCTTGCTATGTGACCTACCGACTCCCAAAACGAATTAATTACGGATAAGATCACTCGCCCAATCCCACCCCCCCCCCGCCCCTCTGATTCATCTTATCTAGTGGTTACCTTTGCCAATATTTTTGCAATGGAATATTTTTGTGAAAGATACATTAAAGATTTGGTGTTGATATTAAACGCTATATTTCTGTTTTGATCAAGCTACCTAGTGTAGGATCCTGTTCTTCATGTTAGTTAAAGAGGTCTGTGTACAAATACCAGAAAATGCTGTACATAGGATAAACTATTTTTACTTCACTTAACATGGTCCATCAAATTTACCTTGTATTGCCTGCGCATCTCTACTATGTGATTTGTAATGGCACCTGACTCCAGGGCCGTTCCCAGTAACCCAGACGTAAAGTGGTTGAAATCTCCAGCGCCACCTAAGTAAACACTGTTAATGATTGAGACGAGAAGGGAAAAAAAAATGGTGCAAATATGTCAATCTGTGTGTTTTTCGCAAAATTCCATTGTGGTCTGCTTTCGAAATTTATACTTTTGATAATTTACATACGTGTTATATGTGAAAAACGAAAGAAAAACAAGAAATGGGTCAGTTTTCAAGGAGAAAGAACTAAAGACATGTTTTTGTGTTTTAATATAATATTATGTAGACAAAACCCCCAAAATCGTATTTAGCAAAGAGTTGAAAAACACATTTTTCAGCTATAATCCAACTGTGCATATAATAAGATGGTTCATATTTTATTAACATTTTTGGGGGTATTTACATGAAAGTACAGCATACACAAAGTTGTTCCATTTAGATGTGATGATAACGGCACAATCGATTTATCTACTTGGTGTATTGTCTAGAAAATCCCTAATATTTATAGTCAAGTCTGCATTAGTTAACGGATTATGCAAACGGTTATCGTATAGTCAAATTTAGTATTAATGAAACCCAAACTAGCAGCTGTGGGAGAAGTGGTCAATGCCTAACTGATGAAAAGGCTGTTTATACCTGCAGGCAAACTTAGCTAGAACCACCGGTGGACCCTCCATCCATCCAATTCGGAGTCCTGGGGCCATTATCTTTGAGAAGCTGTTGTTGGATACAATGTTCCCAAAGAAACCTTCATCGTCTTCTCTGTCAAAATATTTGAGTGGCTTTGGTGCGTGTGAACGCGTACTTCCATCTGTGTTGAAACTCCAATGCAGTGGGCCATAGAGATCATCAGACACCACCAGAAGATGGTATTTACGAGCGATGGCGACCACCGCTTTGCATCTGTCTGTTCAAACATGGAAAATGTACGTAAACGTAAGTTGTAGCAGCAGTAACAGTCGTAACAGCAGTAACAATTGTAAAAGCGGTAAGTTGTGGCAGCAGTAAAAGTTGTAACAGCAGTAACAGTTGTAACAACAGTAACAGTTGTAACAACAGTAACAGTTTTAACAGCAGTAACAATTTTAACAGCAGTAAGTGGTAGCAGCAGTAACAGTTGTAACAGCAGTAACAGTTGTAACAACAGTAACAACAGTAAGTTGTAACAGCAGTAACAGTTGTAACAGCAGTAAGTGATAGCAGCAGTAACAGTTGTAACAGCAGTAACAGTAGTAACAACAGTAACAGCAGTAAGTTGTTACAACAGTAACAGTTGTAACAGCAGTAACAGTTGTAGCAAAAGTAACATTTGTAAAAACAGTAACAGTTGTAGTAGCAGTAACAGTTGTAACAGCAGTAACAGTTGTAACAGCAGTAACAGTTGTAACATCAGACACAGATGTACCAGAAGAAACAATGGTAGCAGTAACAGTTGTAGCAGCAGAAAAAAATTGTGGCAGCAGAAAAAGTAGTAACAACAGTAGCAAACTTAGCTAGTAGGTCTATAACAGGGTTGTTCAACCTACGGCCTGCGGGCCACAGTCCGGCCCGCCGCAGGGTTGCGTCCGGCCCGCCAGAGATGCTCGACGGTGCGAAATTTAAGTGAGCAGATTTATTGATAACAATTTGAAGCTATATAATCAATCATTCGAACCTTCTGGGTCCAAAAAACTGATACAGGTCAGTTTGTGTGATATCTCAGCGGAGGGGGGGGGGGCGGCTGGACTTTATTCATCTGTTTTATCAGGAAGGAAAATAAATCAGTGCGCTCCGCGCGCAGTGCTCACATTTTGTTGCCTTGGGCTTCGGGCAAAAAATCGGAAAATCGAGCATAGGGTTCATGCGGCCCCTCCTTCATCATAATCATTGAGAGGCATGCACCAGTAGGATTTTGAAAACAAGAAATGAGATAAACCATGGACCAGTACAGTCTTTCTTTTGAAGGCACAAATCCCTCCTTAGGATAAAATTGTTTCACTGTGCTTTCCAGTTCTTCTGGTAAAATTCCTTTTGTATCCAAAGGAACTGGAAAAGACAACAAAAAAAGGCGATGGGAGGGGGGGGGTGGGGCGCAAACAAGGATCATTAATCAGTTAGAATTAGTTACAATACAAACTTAATAATACTTCAGTACTATTAAAAGTTGAAGTCTTTTTCATCAAGGCAAGGCCTTCTCACACAACTTACAACAATAAAGCCCCTGGTCATTGGTAACTTGTCACACCCACACACCCAAGTGTGCACAATTCAAACAGTCACTGCCGGGACACTACAGTGCGCCACATTTACACGTCCTCTGTGGTACTTCCCAAAGGGTACAGCCACAAACTGGCGCACGCAACAAATATTTACAAGTTGCTACGCAGATTACCATTTATACACCAACGTTGAAGAGAGGCAGTGGATATTAAGTGCTTCGCCTAAGGGACCTACGACCTAAAATCCTGAGATTGCATGTCTGTAGTCTTTTCATATTGACCACAAATCCTCCTTGTAATAAACCCAAGGGATATATATACACAGCACACATGCAAAAATCATAGTTAAAATGAAATAACTTTCAAATGTTAAAACAGACCTGAGCTTCTACTAACAAATAAATACATGGGTTTCACCAAACAGTTGGGTACGTTTCCAATGTAATGTCACCTGATATATACAAGTTACACAAACTGCAATGTAATACGATATAATATGATATAAGAAAAGAACAAAGAAACTTTTGGACACATCATGATTTTAAGCCAGTGACCACAGGATGAAACCTATAGTACTCTAAACCAACTCAGCTGTCCAGCCTTTGGTGATCCCTATACAACCCTTTTTCTTTTCTTGCTGGAGGCACCAGTCTTAACCCACACAGCGCCCTGCATTCTGTGTTACTAGGGAGCACACCCTCCCCTCCCCCACATTTAGCGTTTCAGCCATGACCACTGCCCCATCACGGTCGGTGCTGGACTGCAGTCAGGGAATGTCAGTTTTCTCTGCCTGAGATGGCCTTTCCAGACTCATTCTGACTGGACAGCACATAAAAGTCAGTAAAACGTTAACGGGCCCCTTTTTACCAACCCCTTTTGTTGGCAGATCTCCTGCAGACCCCTCTGCCATCACAAAAACATTTTGTGGCAAAAATAGGTCAGTTCCTCTTGAAATTTCTTCCCTGTCCCTTTCTGGGTTGTATCAGGGAGTTGTTAACAACTCCCTGGTTGTATCAAATGGAACTGTGGCGTGATCCCTGGTTACACAGTATGGAAGGTACTGTGGTTTCTGACTGGTGCCTCCAGCGAAGAAATGGCTATTTAGGGATCACCACCAACTAAAGGGCAGGATAGCACACCGTTGGTAGAGCACTAGGCTTGTGACCCCGCCAGAGGTCACTGTTTCAAATCCTGTTCTAGCCATAAATTTCTTCGCTCTTTTCCATCGTTTATATTTTTTCCCCCAGTCATTTTTCTGTCGTTCTTTAACTATTATTGAAGTGTCGTCGATCGTTAGGATTGTCTACAGACCACCTACCGTGGATAATTTTTCTGTCTATATCCTTCTCCATCATGTCCAAGGCAAGGTAGTACGAAGGCTCCTCTGCGAAGACGAGATCGCCGGGACGGAAGAACATGGTGCAAAGATGGTATAGGCCGGATGTGGCACCGCACGTAGCCAGTAGTCTCTCTCTGTAAATATATATCAAGCGCAACGCTAGGAAACACGAAACCAAAACGGATATTGATTACATCTGTAACAAATAAATAAAGAGTCCAGTCACGGATGACTATATTTGTCGTCTAAGTGTATTTGTTGCCAAACTTCAAACGGAGTCTTATCAAGATAAAAGAACATGTCTGGTCTTTACAAACTCTTATTAATAACTGCCTCCAAATCCCTACCAAACCCTATTTAAAGAAAACACGCAGCATTAAAACAAATCACGCATCCCAAGCAACACGCACAACCGACACACGCAGAAACAATCTTCACACCCTCACACACGCACGGTTGACGCGCACATTAATTCAATAACACATCGTTACATTCCAAACCATCAAGAACAAAGCTGTGTCATTGTTTAATATATTGAATAATACCCTTAATAAATAACAAATCAAAATTCAATTCAATAACACATTGTTACATTCCAAACCATCAAAAACAAAGTTGTGTCTTTGTTTAAACCTGAACTATAACTTTAATAAAAAAAAACAATTCAAAATCAAAATTAATTCAATAACACATCGTTACAACATCGTTGATGAGGACAAAATAAAATCGTTGATCATAGCCTTCTGGCGACAACTAGAGTATTTTCTTAACAGAAAGTTTTGTTCATTTGATCGATGATACTAAACCCAGTCAACTTGTCATTTTACGTATAATCAGGGGTATTCAGACCCTAGAAACATTTAAGTGAGTTAAATCTCTGTAGTACACCAACCATTAAAAGTTTTTTGTTTTCTTTTTATTGTTTTGAAAGGTAAATGTAACAAACTAAATATGGCTGAGAAATTGGAGAAGGAACCATTTGAGATCTAAAATTCAAAAACAAAATCGCCAACCCCACCCCCCCCGACATGGTTTCAAGGACCCCAGGACCATTCACCCTCCTTTATCCTAGATTGGCCCCTGTTGAGAAAAGTCAAACCATTGACACATGGGCTTGAAATGATGAATGGCACTTCAGTGCCCCAATGAATTTGCCCCCTACCTCTGGTAAGCACCAAACGGTGAAAAAGGAAAGACGCAATCATTCGGCCACAAGACGCAAAGAAGAGCACTTACTTCCTCACTTCATACCCATATTGATCCGTCAGAAATTTTGCGAGCTGAGCACGGAATAGGGGATCTCCCATACGAAACCCATAGTGAAGCAGATTGCTACCAGTCTTGGCTTCCTCTGTCTATAAGAAATAAGAAATAAGAAAAGTAATATCATACCAGCATAGTACCAGTGCATATCAGTAGAGTACCAGTGCATATCAGTAGAGTACCAGTGCATATCAGTAGAGTACCAGTGCATATCAGCAGAGTACCAGTACATATCAGTAGAGTACCAGTGCATACCTGTAGAGTACCAGTGCATATCAGTAGAGTACCAGTGCATATCAGTAGAGTACCAGTGCATATCAGTAGAGTACCAGTGCATATCAGTAGAGTACCAGTGGGGAAGTCAGGTGTAGCTGGGTGTGTGACTGACCAGTACCAACATAATGTTGGTGCAAATGGTAGGTATCGACAACAGAGAAAAGTGTATATGTTGTTGATATGGACTTATGAAGTTAGAAACACGGTTTGGTATATATTACAACTTGGAAAAAAAAGAAAAAAGATTAACATTAACATTTAGTCCTGCACTGAGGAGCCAATTATCATCAATTTAAGCCTTGAAGGAACATACTAGAGACTTTAGCATAATTCTTACAGGTGAATATCTTGAAAACCAGAATAGCTGTAGAAATGTTACTAGCACTATAATTTTTCTATTTCCTTGGATTATCACTGCAAATATTAAGAATTAAAATTCTGCCTACGCAAGAGATTCTTTAAGGCAACGATTTTGAACGATTCTTTCCAACAGCTATTAGTCTTGACAGTTTATGTGTGTTATGCATGCTTTAAATTCTCTATTAAACTGAACTGCAGTGTGATATGTTCAAGCAGCCCAAGTCCGATCACCAACTAGATGCCCAATTAATAGAAAACTGCAGAGGCTTACTCAAAGAATATTGCAAATTAATCAAATTTGGACATTCTTCTCAAATAATGACCACCAAATGGAATGGAAACTAGTAGAGGCTAATTTATGATTGCACTTGATTCTGAAAACATTTGTCACCCAATGTTAAATCAACTTCTCTCAGTTCAGTGAAATTTATCTGATATATACCGTACCGTTACAAATTAACCCTGTTTCTCTCGTATCACGCGCCAAAGCACTCGCAGAGAAGATATGAACTGTTCTTAACGTTTGTATCGTTAGTTCTAAACGAGATAAACAAGGACATGTATGTGGTTTGAAGCGAGACATGAAAATACCAAAGAAACAAAATAAAAACCTCCCACTGAGCTGGATGATTCATAACAATTAAGATGGAAGGTTTTATGGCTTCTGTACTTTACCAGTCGTTTCTGGCAGGCTTCCTTCATAATTTCAGATATTCTGTCCACCATCTTGCATGGTGGGTATCCCCGGTGTAAAGGTATCTTCTTACTTGCAGTCGCATCTATTCCATCCAGTTCGCTTTTCCGATCACTCTGCAGGCAAGCATTTGCCTCCGGATACATAGCTAACACAAATTCACTTGCCATCTTGTTTTTACAAATGAATGAAATATCCTGTGGATGAAACAAAAGGTACTCAACACCATTTGTTTTTGACAAACAACTTGAGAGAAATACAAACGCAAAAGATCAATCGCGATATGTAACTCATACGTGACTCAATATTAGTTTCCAATGTTTCATTCAGGTTCAATTTTCATAAACGGGTGGAAATATTTATATATGTTCCGTGCGGATGTACTGGTCAGGTATTTATGTTCATATTATAAGCATCTGACTAACTTTGACTCGATCAGTTTCTCCCATGATTTTCTAATATTTTTTTGTTCCTTTTCACCACAACCCCACATAGAAACAACAATGATGTGAGAACAAGTAATAATGTGTTTTTTATTCTCACTACATGTGCTAGCATGCAGTGTATATAAATAGTGAAACAATAACATACATCTCTTGTAGTTGTACAGTACGATACAATAGACCACTGGCTGAACGTAACCATTTAGTAACTACTGAGAAGTCAAGAGGACCACAACATATATGTTAATGTTAAGTTTTAAGAATATTGCTGGTTGACTCTTTGTAACATTGGTACCTGATAGGCCAACCCCTTTCAGAATTACAAAAGTCAATGTTACTTGTAATGAATGCATGAACAAGTACCAACTTATTATTCAGATAAGGACCTATGTTACTGAGGTGAAAATATGCACTACATGACTAGCACTTAGGGTTGATAAAGTGCTCCGTAGAAAGGGTGGGCTCAAACAGTGCTCCCAAGATTCCTTGCATACGTATAGCGAAAGGTTATGTATCTTTATCTCCCATTTTTGTTGGCGATATAACTGTGGGAACCTTTGTATATTTTGATGACGATGGTTTTGTCATCATTTAATTTCAATTTGTTGAACACCATCCATTCCTTGATATCAAGTAGGGCACACTCAACACAAGTGAAAGCCTTCACTTGGATACTTTGAAGATTAGTTATAGGCTAGGCCAAGCTATGGTACCACGGTGTATGTCACAGGACTGTCATGAATGGCAGTGTTCTTAATCTTACAGTTACACTGTGTGTAGCACAATGTCCATATTGATTCAAGTAGGCCTGGCCTATGCTAAAGTTAAATCTACGCTTAGCCTAACTAGTTAGGCCTGCCCGAAATTTGGCATACCAGGTTAATCAGTATTGTAAGCTAGATAAAGAAAGATAACTAGGACTAAAGTCCGAGGACTTATCTACCGTGAGTTTGAATATGTACATGAGCAAACAGAAGCGTAACTGGCTATACAGCTAAGCTATCCTAACTTTAGTCTGGACTATGCCTAACTTACGGTGGGTGGGACCTACGGAAACCTACCGCTGCCTAAAGACTGAGTAAAGCTTACTTTACGGTGACAGAGCCACAGACTGAATGATGTTGAGAGTAAACGAGATCGAAAACAGTCGCAGATTATTGTAAGGACTTATGCCTAAGTTTCATTACTATTGTAGGACTTCACTCTTATGATGTAACTACTTACGAACCACAAGCAATCAGCAAATAGCTTCATGAACCTTGTCTCCTGCTGTCTCTAGTAGCAGACGGCAATAATGTATTGCAAGTGTCATGTATTGTTAATGTTAGTCCAACCATGGAGCTATAAACGAGGTCCAACAAACAATTCAATAGGAAAGGCGCACAAGGCCACTATGGAACTAGTCAAGCTCGTCAAAATGCTAAAAACTTGAACAACTTGAAAATTACCGACTTGCACCCTTTTAAATCAGGAAAAGTAACAAAAAATCTGGTATAATGACGTCTAAATGTCAATCTTTTTTAATTGTTGACATTTTGACGAGTTAATGCATGACACCAAAACGTCAATTTTCAAATTTTTGTAATTTTGATGAGTTGGTATTGGTCGAGAAAATGTCAATTTTCAGACTCTTGTCATTTTGACGAATTGTTGATCTCATCAAAACGTCAATTAACATGTCTTTTCTACGTTTGCGTAGCTGATCAACATGACGCTGGCTGCAAATTAATCCGCACTTTTACAACTGAACGTGCAACTTAAAGGGTGTGAAGACTCGCGCACAAAGAAAAGTCTCATGCCGGTAATCTGACCTAGTTTCGAATGAGGTGTATCAGAAGTGTTAGACACCACCATCGATCCCAGAAAATGTAATTAGACACTAGTGTACAGTCAGTACATACAGCAACGGTCAATACCTACAGCACAATGTACAAACGATGCAGCGATGGACATCTCAGGTTCAGCTAAAGATAACAAGGTATCACGTTTCATTACTGTCTGCATTTTGTAGCGACACGAACAAAACGTCACTTGCAAGCAACGAAAAGTTAACTTTTTCAAAGCGCGGCACGCGGTTTGGGAGAGTCTTCAATGCCTTTAAAGGCATTGGAGAAAGTAGGAGCCAATTAAGGGCCGTTCACACTTCATAGCCATACCAGGTTGAGATAGGAATAGGTCTGGACCCTCCTGCATGTAAAAGGCATTAGGTGCTGTTTATAGTTATAATTCAGTTCAATCTGCCAGTCTCCCTCTTCCAGCCAGGGCTCCATCCCTCCCAGATCCCCCCCCCCCCTTCTTGCGGTATGGCCCAATGTGGCACGTAGGACTTTGAAAAGATGCACTACCAATACTGTTGCCGGACACGTACTTTGGTTCGGACTCGGGCAGTGATGGACTCGGACTTGACTCGGACTCGGAAGCTCTCGGACTTGGCTCGGACTCGGCTCGGACTCGGACTCTTTCGAACTTGTAGGCCTACTTTGGCTCGGACCCGGGCAGTGATGGACTCGGACTTGACTCGGAAGCTCTCGGACTTGGCTCGGACTCTTTCGAACTTGTACTTTGGCTCGGACTCGGGCAGTGATGGACTCGGACTTAACTCGGACTCGGAAGCTCTCGGATTTGGCTCGGACTCGGACTCTTTCGAACTTGTACTTTGGCTCGGACCCGGGTAGTGATGGACTCGGACTTGGCTCGGACTCGGACTCGGATTGGGTTAAGTGGACTCGACTTTAACCCTGGACTAAAATGTGAATGTGTTATGATAGCCATACCATCATTTATCATGTATTTGGTGGGTAGGACATCTGTGTATACTCTAGCGGCTTTGGAAGTGACGACATATGTGTGTTATGGAACAATTAATTGTGATACGACACATAAGGTAGCATACTCCTATTAAATGTCCTATTGACGAACTCACTAAATCGTCAAAGTAATGTGGTCTCGTCTCTAAGTCTAGATAGAAGTTCTCATTAGCTAACCGCTACCAATCACCGGCTAGCTGACAAGTTGGCCATTCATGGCAACATCAATTTTCGTATCCTGACCGTGAAGATTTTTTTGCTATGAGAGCCTGAACTTTTCGTCACTTGTAAACAAACTTCTTTACTCAGTAGTAAACAATTTTCGTACGCTGCTTTTAGGGAGGCTAAATTTGTCAAAAGTTGCCTAGTTGGCCCTAATTCTTGCACCATATGTACTTCCATTCATGCTCTTCCGCATCCAAGCCCCACCCCCCCCCCCTGAAATAAAAACAGATTGTGCTTGACAACGTATAAAAAAAGATGTTCTCATGATTCTTTTCGGCACTTTTCCTGTAGTGTGTGGCACTTTTCCTGTGTGCCACAGAAAGTAGCAGCAAGTGTCTGCAATTTTTAACGAATATGGCAATGCGCCCTCTATTCCCTCCCCAATAAATGAACAGCTTCCGCCCTACTGTAGGTTATTGTGTTAGTATACTTTCTACATGTCATTAAAAAGGCCAAGTTTATGCAGGACGACTAAAATGTGTGGCTTACTATCTGATGTAAGACTACGCATCAAAGCCGAAGTTAGCTTACATGTACGTGGTGGTCTCAATCTTTCAAATTTCAAAAGTTATGGGAACGAATTATATGAAAGTCACTCCAATCCATTGCGATCAATTTCTCTAAGATTTAAGGGACATATTAAAATATCATATGGAGTGGGCGGAACTGAAATGATTTTGCAAATATCGCAAAAACTTTCGTAAACAGTGTCGCCGGTATACTTACTTAATTGAATGTTGGGTCTCAAATTATCACTGACAGCGTTTTTTTTTTAAATCTCAAATAAATTCCACCTTTTTCCTAAAAAAAAGACTGATAACACATTTCCAGACTCGTGAATTATGACCAAGCCATCCTAGTTCTTTACATTGTCCAGTAGTTTCAGAGGCGTTACGTCTATAAACTATTATATTACGGGAGGTTTTCCATGTGAGCCGTAAATGTACGGCTCTTGAGTCAGTTATTGCATACCGCCCTCCATTTAGTGCCCTCCCGTTGGCTTCTTTCCAATGCCATCACGTCCCTCTAAGATCGATTTACATTACAATTCATTATCAA
>KN884397.1:55032-68849 GCA_000934455.1 Apostichopus parvimensis
TAAGTCATGGCCGTGCATGAGCAAGATCAATCGATGTTGTAACGTCATCAAATATATACCGACGATTCCGTCCTATTCATTCCGTTCTATACATCAACTTCTTCTAAACATCAATGATCAACATTCCCATAAACCTGGTTACATTCCGCTGACTGGCATAAGAATTGAACAGGTTGAAGTATGCAAATGAAAACTTATGGACTATGAAATATGGTTGTTAATTTATCATTGACTGGTTTGAAGAGTTTGAAGGGGGTGGGTGGGGTGGTAGGTGTTGATGCAGTTCTTCTTTACACATGCATGCGATTACACACAACTCATGTTTTTTTTTTACTGTATATAGCCACCGTTATCCATGCTGTTAACTAAATGAATTTAACAGTAATTCCTTCGAGTTAATCCATGCTTTGACTATATTGGACTTATGAAAACAAAATGCAACCAACTAGTAACACACAAGCAACATCCCCACCCCTTCCCCACCCTTTCGACTCAGCCACCCACTCACACCTGCATTTAAAGATATCCATGACAAAATATATTTGCGTAGCGCGAACAAGTCAACAGTTGAAAGTCCAGCAAGAAACAGTATAGCAAAAATCCCAAAATGCAAAAAGCGTGCAGCTGCATTCAGGAATTAACATTATAATTACTTTACACTTCAGACCAAATTAGACCGGAGGCTATTGACATGATTCCTTGATGTCCTATATTTTAAAAAACTATTTAGATCAGAAATGTGTTAGAAAATTCACGTATCACTTGGCTCCTAAGGAAGAGTTCTCCGGACACAAATATGAATAATAAAAGACTCTATACGGTCAGATTGGACATCTAAATTAAGCACAAATTTATAGCATATCTGCGGCTACTTTCATAACACCAATCGAACGCGTTGCGCTGTTGTGACGTCATCATGGAAATAATTCTATAGACACGGCGCCACAGTTTGCTTTCATCTCTCTATAAGATACAATGCAATCCACATTGAGAAATTGGTTGTACGTCCTTGGCAATTGTCAACAACTGGCGTTCTTGATAAAGTGGATAATGTTAGGTCATGGAGAAAAACTTGTTCTCTGTTTCATTCAAATATGGCAGTAACGGATAATTCATGCACTAAGGATTACCGTCATAAACGAGATAGCTATCACATTGTAGGTCATTTCTTGAAATGTCAATTACCACTTTGATAAAGGCTACACGTTGGTCTTCTGCCTCCACCTTTCTCTACCTCTATATCGATGGACAATATTTTGAAAATATACTGTAACAGTTTATGTTCTTTTGCGCTGTATCGATAAATATCATATACTGCAGTCAATGCCCTGACGAAGGAAAAGCATAAATATCTAAGATTTAAGTCGAAGGCGAAACTTAAAATATTTGAAGGCCTGCTAAATACTCAACATCGCAGTGTGTAAAAGACAACAGCTATATTTATGAAAATCAAGAGTTTAAATGCACCTTGGCCTTAGAGGATATTAATTTATCTTCACTGCATTTGAAAAAAAAGTAATGTTGTCATCACGAAGATAAACATATACTAAGACAATTTGATCACTTGTTGTGATGGTGTCACTCACTATTTTGTTGCCAGCTGGCCTACAATTTTACTATTTTAGCGACTTGCTAAGACATGCCAGCTGCTAACAAATCTATTGCAAGGCTAAAATCCAGTTCTCATTGGCATTGATTTTAATATAACAATACACATCAGTTACTTTACATGGATTTGGAGAGCAGCCAATGATACTTGCTGATGATAAGCAGTTATACAGAGCTTGTGTTTGGTACGGAAACCATGCCGATTCTTCAACCCATGACGATTGTTAACCGACTTATCATGTATTTATGTTCTTAATCTCGATTGACAGAAAAATCGCCAGTGCCTCTTTCTATACTGACTAAAATCCACTGACATTTGACAAGTAAGTAAATAGGCTGAATTCTGAGGCCTGGCCAGATGCATTCATAATTATTTTGCCATCCAAGCGATATATCTTTGCGATAATAAAAGGGTAATTGTACATTATATATGAACAGGGGCTGGAGTTAGGGGGGGGGGGGTTCTACTCCCTGACCTATCTTTACTGAAAATTAATGCTCATATCCGAAACGACCCGGAGACCTATAGACGCATGGCATAACCAGAATAAGCCAAGCCCATATCATGAGAGTAAATGTCAGTTTACTACTGTTAACTCAGTAACTACCGGTGAATCAGATGTGTTATAAACCACAATCTTCCCCCTTCGAACGGAGGAATGTCACCAGTTGATTGATTAATGAGGCAATTATCAATTTGACACTCATATTGTACGGTAATATTTGCCAATTTTGAAGAACTTTCGTGTGATTAATTTACGCACCACTATTTTATTGAATCTAATGACGTCATAGCAACGGTCCGATATAACATGATGCGAAGGGTGTATCACTAATGTTTCTCGGGATAATGTAAACCACATTGTACGTGTTCCATATTTATCAATTCAGCTACATATCGTGAAATTTATAACCTTGGCCGTCTCTCGTAAGAGAAAGAGAGAGCGAAAATATGAGACACGGTTAACGAAATTTCGAAGCTACGAACTTCTTACTTTCTTTACAATTAGCAGAGAGAAGTATCAGTTCCGCCAGGTAATCATTTGGGTTTGAAACATTGCACGCGGTCTTTGAAAAAGAAAAACCTTGAAGCATCAAACTTAAATTTGGTAAAGGCGATACTATTAATAAATTCATGTAAAATGATATATTAGTAAATGCCGTGGTACGTGTGGCCTTTTAAAGGTAGGCTATGTATACTGTTATTTATACATCAATATTCGAGCGATATAGACAAAGAGATAAAAAACTCTTGGTTACGTATTTGCTGTGAAATATGTCCTTTTACGGAACCTGTTGAGCACTCTCCGCTTGACAAGACATAGGACAAACGTCTAACTAATATCAAAGTCCAACTATGCCAAGTAGGACATTATGTCCAACTATGCCAAATAGGACATAGTCCAACTAGAAAACATGTCCATCCATGTCATGTAGGACACATGTCCAACTATGTCCAAGTAGGACACATGCCCAACTGTGCCAAGTAGGACTTATGTCCAACTATGCCAAGCAGGACATACGCCAACTATGTATAAAGTAGGACACATGTCCATCTGTCATATAGGACACGTGTTAAACTATGTCCAAGTAGGACATATGTCCAACTATGTTAAGAAGAATACACGTCCAACTATGTCCAAGGACACTTGTCCAATGGGGCATACCTTATATACTCTGTGATACCAAAGTGTGGGAGGTCACCGCCTGGTGATACGAGCTTATTGCTTTATGAAACGTGGGTTCCCGGGACGATAGTTTTTTTACGTCAGAAAGCAACGTGTGATTGCATACACCGTCACTAATGACTTCTTAACGATATGTGGGTTCTTAGACACTACCTGACCAATGCCGCCATTTGGCATCATCACATTAAATATTGTACAGATGACATCGCTAATAGACAAGCAACAGCATACTGTACACTGAGCAGCGCTGTACTAGTATACACGCATCAAAAAAGGGGGCTATTTACACAATATTTAAAATAGTAATGTTCCTTACAAACAACACACATATAACGCTAATGACACGAGCGACTACACTCTCTTCAGCCTGTGTCTTGGCATGCTTGCTTCATTATCTACATGAGAACAGATTCTCGATACATAATCATGTAACATTTCTGCATAATGAATGCGATAAAGGCTACAATACGACATTGTTAACAGCACACCAGAGGGTACAGGTATATTGTGACTAGATATGAACTTTGTGCAGAATCACGTGAAACGCGAATGCTCTCGTCACGTAGCAATGGGTTCATAAATGTTATATAAACAGTTTGAACAGTCATAACTATCCGTAGCAGCGTAGGCCAGCGATTTCAACTTCTTGTATCACACAGATGTATGGATATATATATATATATATGCTGATGAAGATCCCAGGGGCACCGACAATTCCAGTATATTTTCTAAAGCAGTATACTCCTAATTTGTCCACTATGAGTCATACTATCTTATTTCTATCTATATTCCTCTCTTCCTCCTACTCTCCAACTCCCTCATCTCCATCGGTAAATGGCTATTAAAGGGATAGTGGAGACCACTAACAAAATCGTTGAATTACGCAAAAGTGTTGCATAACCTAATATTCCAGGCGGCTCACCGACGCATAATCACTGCGTGTGCCAAATGAAGATATTTTTCCTGAACAAAATAACAATCACCCAAAAAGAACTGTTACCGTTGACCTACTGAATTCACCGGCCTTGTCCACATCTCGACAAATTCCCTCGTTTCACACTGACGTTTCTAATGGTTTGGTTCGGAAGAAACAAATTCTTCTCGTAATTAGTTGACGATAAGCTAGTTAGAAACGTACAGAAACTGGAAGAGGGATAATGTGCACATGTTGTGTACGCATGATATGCCCATACATGGAAACTATTTCAGCATTAAAAAGGAAACTAACATATTGGTATTAACATCCAGTGTGGTAGGCATCATTAAACTGAACGTTTATCTATCACAGTTAATGTCTCCCGAGTCTCTGATAGTATGCACTTCTCAATACCAACCCCCCCCCCCCTCCTCTTCTCACTCCATCATTCTAAATATAAACTGTGACTAGAGAATACCCGTAGAGGCTGGTGATTTAATCTTCATGTTTAATGGCTGTTTTTTAAGACCTCTCAATCCTAATCTTACACCCACGGTGTGAATAATATATCAACATTCATATTTAATTTCATTTGCATGCATCATCATCACCTGGAGTCATCGAGGCCTATTTCATGAGCTGTCAAAAGTTTGATGTCATTGAGGGACATAAACCCGGAAGATACCCACCCACTCATCGGCAAGTGTATAGATCAAATCATGTTCTTAAACATATTCAGTGCGTCCTCTATGGTAATGTATCTGCCTCTCATTTCCCAATGTGCTCAAATGGAATTTATTCTGATCTAAGGAAACCCTCTGCTTCTCTGTGAATCCTTTGGTACATATTTCCCGAATGTCTGTTAGAAAACATGCAGTTTCTCAATGACATATATACTGTCCCTACGCGGCTTGCAATAACTATACATAGATAAACAAACCATTGGTTACAGATTTCCACTGATTGGCATGTGAAGGTAATTATCTGATATGCATACTAATGAGGCCCAGTGGAGGGAACAAAATATTCCATAATTCAAGGAGGTAGCAGTTTTCCACGACATCATACCCTGGATATGCTTAATGACTTAAGATCACGTTTTAAAATGACTTATTGTATTCCCAGCCATATATGCAGATAGTTTAAAGGAGTAGAATTTATAGCAAAACTTCAAAAATACCAGCAAGGACTGTCATCTAAACTTTAGGATTCTTTGACTTGTACCTTCTGCCATCTTCATAATAAGCTTGACATTTATCAGTTGAAATCCCGTAGACAGCACGCTGTGAAATTTGTCGCGATTTCAGGGAGTTAAAAGTAGCTATGAGGTGCAAAAAGGGAATAATAAGGCTTCGGTTAAAAACTAGAAGGTTGTCCCTCTTCTACTCAAGGCGACAGGCATGCAAAAATTTAGACAACGAAGGCTTCCACCTGCCTCACGCTAAGCTGTCGAGAGTTTTGGTGACAGCATTTAACACTTGCAGAATCACTCCACAAGACATCTCCGCGTTAACATCTCGCCCAAAAAAATACCCAGTTCATACGCGTTGAACAATCGCACAGCTCAGTGTCACAGCTGGCGTAGACCTCGATAATAATAGAACAGCCACAAATGACACTTTTAAAAGCTATTAACAGGAAACTGAAAAAGGGCTCATATTCTCCTTGATTACAAATTTTAGCAGTTGTCTGGTAAGCAGTTAATTTTCTTGCATCCTCGCCAGATGAGGTGATTCAAGTTATTAAACTATTGAAAGTAGATTTGGAAAAAAGTGATGATTAACTCCAAGGGGAAAGTGCATTAAAGGGGGGGGGGGAGTGGGAGCGGGTAAGAGGGATACATGGATTCATGATCACTTGGTCATCCATACTGTATGTGTTTTTCATCTCAATGATTTTGCGAATTTGTAAAGATCAAAGATTCTTGACTTGTGCTTTCCCCTCTAAAGTTAGTAGAAGCAACCAACCTTCTGGCCTTCTAATTTTGTTTCACGTATTTAGATGATGAAAGGTTACAATTTTGGTAAAGAAAGAATCATGCAATCAGGATAAAATTATATGATTATGGTAACGGCTAACGGTATGTGTCAAAATGACAAATACCAGGATATGAGAAGATGCATGGCTTAATAACCATTCCATAATATCAATGTTGGTCTGTGAATAAAGCAGTGCTCCTTAAATAAATAACATATCAGTTTGCATCCATACTGCATACCTTTTCCATCATTGTTGTTCAATGTATTTTGCTAGTTTAGATCTGAATGGGGTAATCTAATGGTGCCATTCACAATATGATCTTGTCTAATTTAATTTCCACATATTTTCCCTACAAGACTGACTCCATGATTCCCAATTTTCTCTGAACGTCTTTGATTCCCGGGCAAGAGAGAAAAAAATAATTAAGACTTTTGTTACGGTGTTAGAGCACGTTATACTGTCAGCTGGTTCAGGCCGTAACCTAAATGGGGGCAGTATTACGAATTACAGTATTTCAAGAGAATCGAATTTCAGTGTACAGAGGTGCACAATGCTATTCAAAATTTATTCACATGGTTCCAATGCAAAAGTGTTAAAAGAATTACACCAATTAAAACTGTGCTCTGCTATTGACATTGTTTTGATAGCAGCATAATTCTTCTTCATACTCTACAAACAAAGAAGTTACCATACTTATGTCCTTCCCTTCTTTAGGTGGGGAGGAAGTCGTTGCCAGTCATGGGTTGGCCAACCTGTTCTAGGATCATCTTATTTAGACCACAACCAATACTTTAGGTGAAAAAGCTTTTCTTCTTACGATATAGGTTGTAATCAAGGAGCATGCATCTATCCTAACAAGTTCAAACTGATACTTTCTCTAATGTCAGCATATCATATTTTCCATCCATGATCAAAAAGAACCAACCAATGTGTCATGGGAATGTTGGATTTATCATCAAAAGTTTTACACAGACATTAACATTTGCTAACCATCAAGAATCTGGATCCTCCTTGGCAGCATTGTCAACTTCTGTTGCCATGGTTACAATAAGCATGTTCGTCATCTGTGAATGGCCATAGCTTCTTCTTTGGTTAAACTTTTCAGATCAAATCCTTTCACTTCGGGTAAACCTGGTAACAAAATGATCACAGAGAGATTCATGCATATGAATTTAGATATTAGATAAATCACTAGTTATTATATACCACACTTGATGTACCCTTTCATCTGTTACATGTCCCTTTAGCTATTAGCTGGGTGCAGTTGATGTACCCTTTCATCTGTTACATGTTCCTTTAGCTATTAGCTGGGTGCCGTATGCACCCTTTTATCTGTTACATGTCCCTTTTAGCTATTAGCTGGGTGCCGTATGTACCCTTTCATCTGTTACATGTTCCTTTAGCTATTAGTTGGGTGCAGTTGATGTACCCTTTCATCTGTTACATGTCCCTTCAGCTATAAGCTGGGTGCAGTTGATGTAACCTTCCATCTGTTACATGTTCCTTTAGCTATTAGCAGGGTGCCGTATGTACCCTTTCATCTGTTACATGTTCCTTTAGCTATTAGCAGGGTGCCGTATGTACCCTTTCATCTGTTACATGTTCCTTTAGCTATTAGCTGGGTGCAGTTGATGTACCCTTTCATCTGTTACATGTCCCTTTAGCTATTAGCTGGGTGCAGTTGAACCCTTTCATCTGTTACATGTTCCTTTAGCTATAAGCTGGGTGCAGTTGATGTACCCTTTTACCTGTTCCATGTTCCTTTAGCTATTAGCTGGGTGCAGTTGATATACCCTTTTATCTGCTACATGTTCCTTTAGCTATTAGCTGGGGCAGTTGATGTACCCTTTTATCTGTTACATGTCCCTTTAGCTATTAGCTGGGTGCGGTATGCACCCTTTTATCTGTTACATGTCCCTTTAGCTATTAGCTGGGTGCCGTATGCACCCTTTTATCTGTTACATGTTCCTTGAGCTATTAGCTGGGTAAATTTGATGTACCCTTTCATCTGTTACATGTTCCTTTAGCTATTAGCTGGGTGCAGTTGATATACCCTTTTATCTGCTACATGTTCCTTTAGCTATTAGCTGGGTGCCGTATGCACCCTTTTATCTGTTACATGTCCCTTTTAGCTATTAGCTGGGTGCCGTATGTACCCTTTCATCTGTTACATGTTCCTTTAGCTATTAGTTGGGTGCAGTTGATGTACCCTTTCATCTGTTACATGTCCCTTCAGCTATAAGCTGGGTGCAGTTGATGTAACCTTCCATCTGTTACATGTTCCTTTAGCTATTAGCAGGGTGCCGTATGTACCCTTTCATCTGTTACATGTTCCTTTAGCTATTAGCAGGGTGCCGTATGTACCCTTTCATCTGTTACATGTTCCTTTAGCTATTAGCTGGGTGCAGTTGATGTACCCTTTCATCTGTTACATGTCCCTTTAGCTATTAGCTGGGTGCAGTTGATGTACCCTTTCATCTGTTACATGTTCCTTTAGCTATTAGCTGTGTGCAGTTGATGTACCCTTTTATCTGCTACATGTTCCTTTAGCTATTAGCTGTGTGCCGTATGCACCCTTTCATCTGTTACATGTTCCTTTAGCTATAAGCTGGGTGCAGTTGATGTACCCTTTTATCTGTTACATGTCCCTTCAGCTATTAGCTGGGTGCGGTATGTACCCTTTCATCTGTTACATGTTCCTTTAGCTATAAGCTGGGTGCAGTTGATGTACCCTTTTACCTGTTCCATGTTCCTTTAGCTATTAGCTGGGTGCAGTTGATATACCCTTTTATCTGCTACATGTTCCTTTAGCTATTAGCTGGGTGCAGTTCGTATGTACCCTTTCATCTGTTACATGTTCCTTTAGCTATTAGCAGGGTGCCGTATGTACCCTTTCATCTGTTACATGTCCCTTTAGCTATTAGCTGTGTGCACTTGAAGCACTCCATTCAGTTATTGCATTTAACGTGCCTTATGCACATGATACCATTTTAAACAGTTGTTAAAGAATATATGGATAATGCAAAGGTTCACAGTGTTGGGCAACACTTAATGACTTACATCTATTTTAACCTAACAGGTCAAAAATATAACAAAACTCTGAAACAACTGAAACCTTAAGTAGACTTAGTTGCAATTGGACAAGAAGAGAACTAAATTAACACTAATCTTAATTTATAAACCTGCCAAATCACACCTTGGCTGGGTGAGTAGAATGAGTAGAATGCTGATTTCATCTTAATGACTTTTATAGCCAAAGGTTACTTCCGTTTTCTATACATTGAACTTCAACCAGACTTCTTCAAAGATCTGACATTTTACTACTGGAGTATTAGTGTGTGATTAACCATTACTCATGATGCCTGTCAATATTGCTGCTACATCATCAATCACCTATTTGGTGACACTGGCATCATCAATTATGTATTTAGTCACACTTCCATATTTTCAGAGGTGAAAGTCAATACATCTTGTAAAACTTTGTTCAAGCTCAGATGTGTTAACATTCCTAATATCCTGTACTGAACAGAAGTTATCACAGGCTTGAAGAAACCCAAAATGTTCATAGGACAAGACAAAATCACTGCTCCAGACGCCGAAATCTGTGGATGTTTCAAAAGCTGCTATTTTAGTCATTTTAAGCATGAATACAAGACGACCTTGCACACTTTTGTCATGTGCATATAGTTTGCATGCTTCGGCAAGTTATGAAATGTTAGTCATATAACTACACTGACAACTTTACATGTAGCTTTAGTTTACACCAGTCAGAATATGTAGTATTGTTCTCTGTCCTTTGTCTCTTAATTTAAAGGGAGTGAAGACTCGCGCACAAAGAAACGTCTCATGCCGGTAATCTGACCTAGTTTCGAATGAGGTGTAACAGAAGTGTTAGACTCCGCCATCAATCCCAGAAAATACACACACAGCTTGCTACTGTCAGTAATTAGACACTAGTGTACAGTCAATACATACAGCTACGGTCAATACCCACAACACAGTGTACATAGCAGCATGGACATCTCAGGTCTAGATAAAAGATAACAAGGTATCACATTTCATTACTGTCTGCATTTTGTAGCGACAATAAGAAAACGTCATTTGCAAGCAACGGAAAGTTAACTGTTTCAGAGCGCGGCACGCAGTTTGGGGCGAGTCTTCAATGCCGTTAAAGGCATTTCATCAGTCAAGGTTCAAGACTACCAAAGTCTGTAGTAATGTCAATGTAACACCTGATTATGTCGACCAACGTCCCCCTGGTACAATGAGGAGCTTCATGCAGCCAAACTACGCAAGCGTAAGTTTAGCCGACTGGAAGTTCACCGCCAGATCTTCAGGAATGAATGTAAGGAATACGTCGCTCAAGCACTTGAGCTGGCAAAGTGTTCTGTGTTCATACTACCGCGATAAAGTTGCGGATTGTGACACCAAAGCTATATTCTCCTTGATCAACACAGAGTTTGGTCGACAACAACGCACATCTATTCCTGAAAACATCAGTGCAGAGTCCTTTGGCCTGTTTTTCAGTGATAAGATACGCCACCTTCGTTCGGCTCTTGATGACGCCAGCAATGTTGACTCGTCGTGTATGTCATCATCTTCTGACCAGTCTGTTTGTCAATCATCATTAAATGATTTAAAACTGGTGACTGAACAGGATGTCCTCAGCATTATCAAGTCTAGAGCTTGTATATCGGCATCTTGTGACCCTATACCGTCTTGGCTCTTCAAATCGTGCCTAAATTCATTGCTACCTGTTCTGACAAGAATAATTAATGAATCTCTGCGCACTGGGTGTTTCCCTCGGATATTCAAACACGCTGTAATTACTCCGCTCCTAAAAAAGGCAGGACTAGATCCAAGTGTGTTGTGCAATTATCGCCCGGTATCGAACCTCTGCTACATATCCAAATGCATCGAGAGAGTAGTTTTGGGTCAACTACAGACCTACCTTCAAACCCACAACCTATGTGATGAACTTCAGGCTGCATATCGACCGCATCATTCGACGGAAACAGCTATTCTGCGAGTCAACAACGATATTCTGCAGCAGCTGGACCTTGGACGCCATGTCGTCCTTATAACGCTGGACCTAAGTGCAGCTTTTGATATGGTTGACCATGTCATACTAGTAAATCGCCTGCAATTCCGTTACGGTCTCAATGGAAAAGTCCTGCAATGGATAGAATCATACCTACTGGTTCGATCACAAGCTGTCCAATTAGGCAATGACCTCTCTGCTACACATGCATTAGAGTGGGGCGTACCACAGGGATCTGTATTGGGTCCGACATTGTTTAGTTTATACATGGGGCCCCTTGGTGATATCATGCGCCAACACCAACTTACTTACATGTGTTATGCCGACGACAGCCAGCTATATATAAGCTTTGGTGACAATCACTCCTCAGAATTACAACGTCTGGACAACTGTTTGTCAGATATAAGAAGTTAGATGTTAGCAAACAAATTGAAACTCAATGATAGTAAGACAGAAGTGATACATATATCGTCTCGGTTTAGGCCAACACACACCATTCCCCTCGTCTCCGTCGGTGACACCAGTATCAACTACACTGATCATCTCCGCCATCTTGGTGTCATTTTTGATATTCACATGACAATGGATCGACATATTCAACACGTTTGCCGAAGCGCCGTCTAGTATCCGGTACATTGGTCACATCAGAAAGTACCTCGACAGAGATTCATGTATAAAGCTTGTCCATGCATTCGTTACGTCAAAGCTCGACTACTGCAATAGTATTCTGTATGGATTACCAGGCTGTAAAATTGACAGGCTACAACGCGTACTAAACACCGCCGCACGTCTCGTTACTAAACTCGGAAGTATGATCACATTACCCCGACCATGAGCGAACTCCACTGGCTCCGGATACGTGAACGAATCAACTACAATCTACTTCTGATGGTGTTCAAATGTATGCACAATGTAGGACCAAGCTACCTCACCAACTTGTTTCAGCTCCGACCATCATCCACACGCTCACTTCGCTCTAATTCATCACTGATGTTACTCATCCCTAGAGTAAAAACACAGACTTACGGCTTGAGAACGTTCACATCCAGTGCACCGTGCCTGTGGAACTCACTTCCAGAACATATAAAACTATGCATTACTGTAAACAGTTTCAAATCAGCACTAAAAACGTATCTCTTCACCAATGCATATATTTTATAATTGCTATTATTTTGTTAAGCGCTACGAGAATTATTTCATAGTTTGTTTGGCGCTATATAAAAATTATGTATTATTATTATAAAATTATGTATTATTATGGGCTGTGACTCTCATGAACGTATCTGAGGACTGAACCAGCTACAATCTACCCAAACTGTTACGAGATCGACTGAAAAGCCATCCAATCTTAAACAATACTGACCTTCCAGTTCTCTCAGTCGTGACACTTTAGGTCGAAGTTCATTGTGTAGTTTATCAATTTCTTGATCGAGACTGTTTTGATCTGAAATTCAGAATGAAAGTCAAAATAAGTCATTGATTTTACTAGGAAACATTTTAGAATATATAATGCTAACTGCTTTAGGTATAATATTTGAATTCAAAACTCGATCGGTTACTCAGAAATGCATGCAACTTACCTTCCTGAAGCATGTCTTGTGTTTTTGATTGAGGAAGTTTCATAAATGTGTTTCCAAAGCACACCCACTCCTTTTGATCTGCAAGAGTGTCAAAACAATGAGGAAGAAACTTAACAAAGGTAACCTTACGGATGAAAGACTATTTAGCAAAACTTGTGCTACCTAAAGATTATAACAATATAGATGAAGTCTTAAGTGCCACAACCTGAACAAAGTTTTCATTGAATTAATTTTTGAATTGTCCGGGTAATTTGATACTAGGCTCACATGATGGGCATATCTGTGATTTGTCTTGCTGTTATATCAAGCCCTGACTACCACGTACATCACTTAATGTAACAAACATATATGCCAAAACATGTATTCCTTTTTTTTTTCCTTCTTATTGCGAGCTCATATTTACTGATAACGACAACTCACAATTGCATTACACTAACTGTTACCACAACTTTGTCAAGACTAAATGAAAATACTGCAAAAGTTGTGCTGAAAGACTGAAGAAAGGCAACTACAATTTATGGAAATGAAATGGAATGCTAACCTGTCTTGTTTTACTGTAAATGACTGAAAATACTTGACTTTGAAAGATGAGTTCAATGACCCAATTTACTGTTCTTTCTTCAAATACTATAACTGTAAGACAAGGTCTACAGTTACTTTTTCCTACAGATTTGTGTGTGCATATATAGGTATATAGTAGCAAGCACTTATACATGTTTATAGTTACAGTATGTTTTCCAGCAGCATTTCATTTCATTTATTTCGTCTATACATAAGAACAATAGAACAAAGTGGTATAGTATAAACAGGACACTATAAAAACAATAGTAGTTTACCGAGCTAGCGACCAAAAAACAACAAATAACAATGAAAGAAGGTAACAATTAAGAGTAGAGAAACATAAACATGAGATAATCAATACTCAGTCAGCGTAGTTTTCAATTAGGTGGGCTTTAAGTTTGCGCTTAAACGTTACATAAGATTTAACAGTTTTTATATCATTT
>KN884398.1:10677-38306 GCA_000934455.1 Apostichopus parvimensis
TTTTAATTTACCAAAATCTTTTGATGGTTTTATCGTGAACCAGCGTTAAAGGAAGTTTGTATTACATAATAAGATGATGTATTACCTAATATCGTGCACCAGAATGTCGAAATCACACCTCTGAAGGAGTGAGGCAAATTAGACATAAACTGTGTTCCAAATGAAAAAAAGTGCACTATTATCCAAAAAATATATATAATATATTATAAAATATTGTAATTACATTGTGAAAGCGCACAATATTTTGTAATTATTTTAAATTGGTCATGTGTCGTTAACTGATGCAGCTGTTAATCGACTGTATGTCTATCTCAGTTGTATAGCTTGCGAGTTATCCTATCGCGTGTGACTAGGATTGGTCTGCAGTGACGTATTACCAAGTGATACCAAATACAGCTTGGGTAGGTTACATTTACTATCATACATGCTAACATTTGCAAAAACATGTCAAAACGTTTTTTTCTTTATGAATCTTCACACTCTCCAAATTCCTATATAAAATTCCCGGAAAAGGCCGAAATATAATTACTGAACGTAATATACCATGAGTGATTGGATTAAATTGTTACTGAATTAAAAGTGACATTTTGATCGTATATAGGCAATCAGTTTTGGGGATTTCTTTTCTTTTTTGGTAATCATGTTTTACGGCAATTAATTACTCAATGACTTTAAAGATGCAGCCACTCTAACCATAATCTTTACCCTACATATATATCACGTGATAGAGATGCAGCGAATGATGTATGCCCTATATAGGTCACCCAATGTCATACTATAATAATTTGCTGTTTCCGATATATGACGTTTTAAATGGTCCCTCGTACAGTATAGATTGAAGACTTGAGGAATGTTTTAAAACTTTATAGCTAATGTACGGCATTGCTTTCAGTGACAATTGTGTATACTTCCACCATGAAGATATCTAAAGAAAGCCCAAAAGGGGGTTGGGGGAACTAAAGCGTCTCATCTTTAAAATTATGACATCACCCATCGGCTCCCCGCTGACTTGACGTTTCGACCAGGATATCTCCCAAGGGAACAAATATCGGCTCTCATCAGCTAAGACGAATGAGACACACCCTAAACATTATTATTGGTCAATGTTATAGAGACATCACTGCCATGAACAATCTCCCTATAAACAGTTAAGAAGATGTTATTATACATTTGGGATATAGCTCCGATTTTATGTTCTTACTGCACAAGGCTAAAGACTTGATCAAGTCTAAATCTGACGTCTACGAGCCACTTGTGGGTCAATATTTTATGTTTTTGTTTTATTTATTACAATGTATTTTTTTCTGTAATGGAGATGGCTTTTTTGGGTGCTATTATAATGATGGTATTGGTTTTATTCTATCTTGAAAATAGGAACCTCCCCCCGCGCCCGCAAAAACAAAACAAAAAACAAACAGATATATACCAAATAACCGTTAAACTATATCCAATACAGAACAACATGTTTCTTAGCTGTGCATGCGGAGGATTTGTACATCCTAAATATCTGACATATAAGTCAAAGATGATAAATGGGTTTGTGTCCCCTTTAATCAAAAAACATCTCTATTACATAAGATGAATTGATTGAGGGGATTGCTTCCCTTTAAGGCGACTATAGTCTCAGACTTCAGGTGTTTGAGCAGCAAGCAAGTCTAGTCACTGTTTTGGTGAAGCCTGTGCAGAGACGTATGACTATATTATAATTGGGTATACGGGGTGAGGTGAGCTATTATAGGCTGGGCCATGGGCCGCCAAGTGCGGCAGAAGCTACACGGAATTTTCAAACATTTCATGTTCTCTCTTAACGAATTGAAGCACAAAAGTAAAAGCCAGAAAGGAAAATAACACGACTACCCTTTTGGCACGCTTTTATTGTTTGCAGGCCAGGAATTATCGGGAGCGGGGCTCAATTTAGCCGCCCTCTGTTTTTGTACGCTATAATGATTCGTTTTCCGGGATGCGTATATTCTCCACGATATTTCATGGAATTTGAGGTTCATTGCCGTGGTAGATATCCCTTGCTGGAAATTGTCTGTATGTGTTGGAGGGGTGGGGAGTGGGGGGAGGGGCAGGAGGAAAATACTCATTCAATGATCGTTGAAATTTAATTTCACATATATTTTTGATTATGCTAAACCTCAATAAACGCAATTATTTACAACCAGGCATGGACGTAGCCAGAAATTTGAATGGGGTGGGGGCAGAATTTTAAGAGGGGCATTTCTCACAAAAGGAGCATTATTACACTTAACGGAGCGCCATGATGTACAAGAAACAAATTTCCCCAAATGCCTCTCACGTTACAGGAAATAAACAATAATGAGAATATTGTATTACGTAGCAGACGAATTTCATGGGAAAGATTGAGATGGGTCGCTTAGCTTCCTTTTACCTTAAAAGAGGGCATCCTGCTTTCAGTTAAATTTTATTTTTCGGGGTACTCAAATGGGGGGGGGGGACCGCTCCCATTGTCCCCACCCTCCCCGCTTCGTCCCTGCAATTCGGTGCAATGGAGAAGTCGTCCTCTTGACTTGGCGCGAATTGGTTTGTTTTTAAAGTAAACCTTGTAGAAACAGTATATCTAGCCAAAATATCTTCAATTTTCTTACGATGAGAATCAGAAAAAAACATGAATTTACCTTTAACATTTGCAACGGCCGAAGATTAGCCTTTAAGCTTGTGCTTCTGGGCCTGAATAAGACGTCGTCCTACCTACCTGCAGTAGGGTTTAGCTTGCAGGTAGCAGCTCCCTGAGTAGACAACACATATGCTTTGCGTTCATATAATCTTTGTGTTAGTTTTCTCCCCTTACAACGATATCGTTTGAACATACGAACAGAGGATCCTTTCCCTTTTCGGGCCAGCCTTAGTTTCAAAGAGCAATATATTGACTCAATAAATGTGTCTACTGCTGAGTGATTCGTAGTCTTATTTAACTGAAGCATCATTTGGAATCAAATGAAGAGTGGTTTAAATACAAACATATGGCCAAATATAATATCCTCCTACAATGTTGCAACAAGATTAAGGTGTCAAGCTGCCTCGAACTGCAAATATTGGTATTGTACGTGATGTTAGTGATAAATTAATTTCGAATTTGACGGGCACTTCAGGGACTTACCCTAATTTGATAGATCCTCATGTCTTAGAGATAACAACCAATCAAATAAGGTGATAATTGTGATACGGCCAATGAAATAGCACAATAGAAAATACTTTGGGGAAGGTAGGGTAGTTAAGAATATTAGTATGATCAAAATTTAATACCAATATTTAGATTGAAAATAGTGCCTATTTGTTCTGATTATTGACAGATAGAACTATAAATATATTTCCAATGCTTGTGTTCTAGTTGAATCCTTGTCAAACTTGTTAGAGGTACAACATTTGGAACAATGTCGTGAGATCATGCATAATTCTCCCTAAGGGTTTTAAGGCCGCCATATCTGCCTGCGAACTCGTCGACAAATTGTCACTGCTAATGTTAGTTTCTAGGCTAGAATTGTATAATTATCGACCATTTTCATGCTTCACTGGGAATTAGATTCGCCAAGAGTAAGTATTTCTATTAACGGCTTGTTGATGTGTGCTCCAAATTTATGAATGGCACCCAAGACGAGGTTTGTTGGCGATTAATAACGGTTTTTCATTAGGGGTCATGATTCGTTGTTTTCGTTTAGAAGGTCATGCATGATAAATACGCAGATATTACTTTACACGATACAGCTTGCAAGGTTATCTGTCGTAACCATCTCGTATTGATTTGAACTGGAAGTATTCGATCATCCATGGGGAAATGCCGCGGTTAGTGATTTGAAGGGGGTAAGGCTCAGGTTAGATGAAAACATGTTCGCTTATGTCACTAGTTATCGTAACAATGGAGTAACCTACTTTCTTTGTAGCCTAACGTATACGTCTGTTTCATGAAATTATTCATTGTGTTTGTATTTGAGCCTAGTGTTAACAGTAAATAGCTAGCATAGTATTGCATAAATGGTGAAAGGCATAGGCATAGGCTTGTAAAGTTGTACTGACACTTACTTACCTAGCCTAGTGGCAGTATTGGAAATGCCCATATCATAGATGGCAAACAACAATTGTGTTATGTGAGCGTCCAATACAGTGATACTGTGTGAACAATAGTTCAGTAACTTCAGTGTTTACTGGTTTTAGCCTAGTCTATTTTCAAATAGCAAAGGGTAACTGTGCATGCGGAGGATTTGTACATCCTAAATATCTGACATATAAGTCAAAGATGATAAATGGGTTTGTGTCCCCTTTAATCAAAAAACATCTCTATTACATAAGATGAATTGATTGAGGGGATTGCTTCCCTTTAAGGCGACTATAGTCTCAGACTTCAGGTGTTTGAGCAGCAAGCAAGTCTAGTCACTGTTTTGGTGAAGCCTGTGCAGAGACGTATGACTATATTATAATTGGGTATACGGGGTGAGGTGAGCTATTATAGGCTGGGCCATGGGCCGCCAAGTGCGGCAGAAGCTACACGGAATTTTCAAACATTTCATGTTCTCTCTTAACGAATTGAAGCACAAAAGTAAAAGCCAGAAAGGAAAATAACACGACTACCCTTTTGGCACGCTTTTATTGTTTGCAGGCCAGGAATTATCGGGAGCGGGGCTCAATTTAGCCGCCCTCTGTTTTTGTACGCTATAATGATTCGTTTTCCGGGATGCGTATATTCTCCACGATATTTCATGGAATTTGAGGTTCATTGCCGTGGTAGATATCCCTTGCTGGAAATTGTCTGTATGTGTTGGAGGGGTGGGGAGTGGGGGGAGGGGCAGGAGGAAAATACTCATTCAATGATCGTTGAAATTTAATTTCACATATATTTTTGATTATGCTAAACCTCAATAAACGCAATTATTTACAACCAGGCATGGACGTAGCCAGAAATTTGAATGGGGTGGGGGCAGAATTTTAAGAGGGGCATTTCTCACAAAAGGAGCATTATTACACTTAACGGAGCGCCATGATGTACAAGAAACAAATTTCCCCAAATGCCTCTCACGTTACAGGAAATAAACAATAATGAGAATATTGTATTACGTAGCAGACGAATTTCATGGGAAAGATTGAGATGGGTCGCTTAGCTTCCTTTTACCTTAAAAGAGGGCATCCTGCTTTCAGTTAAATTTTATTTTTCGGGGTACTCAAATGGGGGGGGGGACCGCTCCCATTGTCCCCACCCTCCCCGCTTCGTCCCTGCAATTCGGTGCAATGGAGAAGTCGTCCTCTTGACTTGGCGCGAATTGGTTTGTTTTTAAAGTAAACCTTGTAGAAACAGTATATCTAGCCAAAATATCTTCAATTTTCTTACGATGAGAATCAGAAAAAAACATGAATTTACCTTTAACATTTGCAACGGCCGAAGATTAGCCTTTAAGCTTGTGCTTCTGGGCCTGAATAAGACGTCGTCCTACCTACCTGCAGTAGGGTTTAGCTTGCAGGTAGCAGCTCCCTGAGTAGACAACACATATGCTTTGCGTTCATATAATCTTTGTGTTAGTTTTCTCCCCTTACAACGATATCGTTTGAACATACGAACAGAGGATCCTTTCCCTTTTCGGGCCAGCCTTAGTTTCAAAGAGCAATATATTGACTCAATAAATGTGTCTACTGCTGAGTGATTCGTAGTCTTATTTAACTGAAGCATCATTTGGAATCAAATGAAGAGTGGTTTAAATACAAACATATGGCCAAATATAATATCCTCCTACAATGTTGCAACAAGATTAAGGTGTCAAGCTGCCTCGAACTGCAAATATTGGTATTGTACGTGATGTTAGTGATAAATTAATTTCGAATTTGACGGGCACTTCAGGGACTTACCCTAATTTGATAGATCCTCATGTCTTAGAGATAACAACCAATCAAATAAGGTGATAATTGTGATACGGCCAATGAAATAGCACAATAGAAAATACTTTGGGGAAGGTAGGGTAGTTAAGAATATTAGTATGATCAAAATTTAATACCAATATTTAGATTGAAAATAGTGCCTATTTGTTCTGATTATTGACAGATAGAACTATAAATATATTTCCAATGCTTGTGTTCTAGTTGAATCCTTGTCAAACTTGTTAGAGGTACAACATTTGGAACAATGTCGTGAGATCATGCATAATTCTCCCTAAGGGTTTTAAGGCCGCCATATCTGCCTGCGAACTCGTCGACAAATTGTCACTGCTAATGTTAGTTTCTAGGCTAGAATTGTATAATTATCGACCATTTTCATGCTTCACTGGGAATTAGATTCGCCAAGAGTAAGTATTTCTATTAACGGCTTGTTGATGTGTGCTCCAAATTTATGAATGGCACCCAAGACGAGGTTTGTTGGCGATTAATAACGGTTTTTCATTAGGGGTCATGATTCGTTGTTTTCGTTTAGAAGGTCATGCATGATAAATACGCAGATATTACTTTACACGATACAGCTTGCAAGGTTATCTGTCGTAACCATCTCGTATTGATTTGAACTGGAAGTATTCGATCATCCATGGGGAAATGCCGCGGTTAGTGATTTGAAGGGGGTAAGGCTCAGGTTAGATGAAAACATGTTCGCTTATGTCACTAGTTATCGTAACAATGGAGTAACCTACTTTCTTTGTAGCCTAACGTATACGTCTGTTTCATGAAATTATTCATTGTGTTTGTATTTGAGCCTAGTGTTAACAGTAAATAGCTAGCATAGTATTGCATAAATGGTGAAAGGCATAGGCATAGGCTTGTAAAGTTGTACTGACACTTACTAACCTAGCCTAGTGGCAGTATTGGAAATGCCCATATCATAGATGGCAAACAACAATTGTGTTATGTGAGCGTCCAATACAGTGATACTGTGTGAACAATAGTTCAGTAACTTCAGTGTTTACTGGTTTTAGCCTAGTCTATTTTCAAATAGCAAAGGGTAACTGTAACTAAAGTTTAGGCCTAGCCTGACGTTGCAGTTAATCCTATCGTTTGGGTATATTAGCCTACTTTAGGCATAAAAATATTACAAAATTAATGGGCTATGATGCAACACTACGCAGGGAATGTAGGTTTGGCTAACATGAACGAGTAACATAGTAGCAACACTGATTTCTTTTTTGTAGACATTGCACATCCTATGCAGTGACCAAATAGTTAGTTGGGCCCTACCTGCTTTTAAGGCAGAATACGGTTAACTAGCCTAGCTTTAAGCCTATGTTGTGGTCACCTCCAACCCCTTTAGACATTACAATCAACATTTGAGGTGAAACGTTCACTCCACAAGGCCTAGGCCCGATCGGTTTTATTTACAAGCAACAACATACTGTGTAACATTATTGATGTTGTAGGCGTAAGTTCTACAGCTAGGTCACCCAAAGGGTTTTTGCTGATATAGATTATTACATTTTTGTGGCTTATTACATGTTTCATATTAGGAAAGAGAAGTAGCCCAGCTAGAAGACTTAAAAGATGCCTTTAGTAATACTACTTAAGTACATTGCTATGTGTACAACGATCAAGAGATTGGACTACATTCGACTTGTGTCATTGGTCCTGTGTTCACTTTGCAATATCATGGAAAGGAAGGAAACATTACTTGTATATTTTCCACAAGTTGCTTAAATTCAATACATTGCTGATGGTGTAAAATGCATGGATGTTCCGTCAACTCGGCCCTTATGAGCTATTGATTGAAAGTGCAATGACTCACTGAAAGTTCATTAAGATGACTAACAGAGTAAAGGATTGAATTGAGTATCAGTGATCTAAAGCTTGTACCATACTTGTGACTTTATGTTACTAAACATTCTGTGGAGAAATTATGTAGACAACCACTAAGTTTCAACTTTGTATTGCAATATTCAGATCTGTGATACATAAACTTCAAATGTGTATTCTTGCAAATTTGTGTAGCAACTGAATAGACTATTTACAGTGTTTTAGCTGTGATATACCACACTTTTTACCCTGGTGACATTGTTTTGTCATCTTTGCCTCCTCCCTCCACCACCATCAAAGCAAAAAGAAATTAATGGACAGTTTTTTTAAGAGACCTGCAAATTCAATCATGATTGTGACAACCCTGTCACATGTCTTCCGTTTGACCGAGCATGTGTTTGGGAATTTTTGAAATGTTGTGAATAAGACTTAAAACCAACTTATGAGTTTAAGGATTGTGTTCTGCAAAGTATGCATGACATGCTGCTGTAACTTCTAAGATAAAAATTTCAGTGTTTTGCCATTAGAATTAGCTTCTGATTTCAGTTGGAACATGATGATCAGTGATTACACCTTAAGTTCTATGAGGCTGTAGGATTCAAGGAATCGTTGCTGTAATGCTTGGAATACACTTATGTTGATAAGTAAAATGAAAGAGCACACAAATGACACTAGTTGTAGTAGGATAGGAAATAGTTCCCAATACTATTGATTGCCACCAAAGGACCAGGATGAAGTCCAGATACTTTTGGTAGCAAAGAGCTGTATCCAATGAACAAGTGTCTGAAACAGTTCCTTTCCGTGAACAGCGATGATGCAAGAATTGACCAATCATTCCAGAGTTATGTAATGTCTGTCATCATCAAGCTCTTGCGTAAGAGCAACATCTGTTACTTAAATTTGGAAAGCTGATCAATATGAGAACTTGTGGAATGCATATTACCTCCTGAGTGTAAAATAGACTCAAAATTGATGATGAACTTTGAAATTGAAATCCATGAACTGTGCAGATGACGATGCACCTCACTCAATTTGAAAAGATTCTGAAGAGACTTTGGACCAGCTTGAACTTTCAGGGATTTGAAGAGCACCTGCACTCAAACCTTCAAACACTAAACTGGATGATGGTGTGTACTAGTAGAGAGATATAGGCTATTATGAAGCTCCCTTCATAAACAGAAGCCAATCCCATAGCTCCTTCCATTCACTGAAACCATTCATGTCTCTTCACTGCTCCATTTAAAATTTGAAGTTCTCTCCGATTTGATTATCACATCTTCTCTATTGCTTGACATGTATCTCGGCTGGTCTGCCCACAGTAGCCAGATTGATCGTACGATCCTTTTGAAGTTGCACTACCTCATTTACTCTCAAAGGTAATGGAGAAAAGAACATATCAAATGTTGTCAGAGCTCAAGCCTTGCTTCCCCCACCATCTCACCCATCCTTTAAAACGAAGTTCAGTAATCTTCCTCTGATTTGATGTTCACTTGTTTGCTTATTTTGTCTTTCTATTGTGCTCATTTTGTGTGACTTGTGTAGTGATAATTTAAGCTGTTTGCAGCTTGGCGGCAATCCGAACCAAAGTAGTACACTACTTCACTCAATTTGATGGCAATTTCTCATGAACAACAAACAGTGGATCCATTTGGTATAAAGTTTTATCATGCACATTACTTATCATACTATTGGGCTAACAGTCTTTGAAATGGACAACCTGGCCTTGTTTGTTCGTTCAGTTTTGTACATAGTTAAATGCCTCTGAAAGCCTATGAAGTGTAGACATTTTTTGCATATTTAGGAGACTCAACTTTTTCAGTGCAATCAAGAAATGATTGTACATAGAAAACATGTACCTGTAACATGGCAAAAAAAGAGGGATGGGGTATGGTACTGACTAGAGGAGCACCTCATCGTTAAACACTACTTCCAAGTTGAAAAACTTAACCCGAATATTGAATATGTGGGATGAGGAATATAGTTGAATATATTTTATATAGTTTATATAGTATATATAGTTTATATAGTTTATCTCGTTATAAGTATCGAAGAAGGCACAACGTGTCATGAACTCCGGATATCCTTAATCCCTGATGGTACTAAAAGCCTAATCTCGTAAGGATGATCCCATCTGAATATCTAAGAGCTTATCAGTTTCAAGAATCATTTGCTGTGCAGGGATCTTAGCAATCATTACGTTTCATTTTCTGCTTGATACTCTCAACTGTGTAGATTCAAAAACAGACTTGATTATTCCACTAAGACGGTTATATCTGTCAGTTTCGTCCTGTTGACAACACTACATTTGTAAGCCCATTAGCTCTTTACATTTAGTTCAAAGATGTACAACGACGTATTGTGTGGGATGGTAAATATGAACTATGTATGTGATCGATTGACTCCATGAGTAACGTATGGTTACAGCAGAGATGAAATTCAAAAGATTAATTTGAGAGAAGAAGCATATAACACAAAACAATTTGTTAGTGATTCAGAGGTGATTTTAATGATGTTGCCATGGTAGGTTGCATGTGTATAATCTTTGTCATTTAATGAGGTAGTGATTTGCTTCACACATGTATTGTAGAGTAGCAGGTAGGCTATTTGGTATATATATATATAGTTCTGTGAGATATGGTATGCTGCCATCTTTTAGGCTTTACATGCTATTTTACAAGTGCCAGAGGTGTAAGAGGTATATTCTAATGTGCATGATTAAGAGAACGCATGTATACATGTATACATACAGTGTGGTGCTTGTAATAGCAACATATATTGGTGATTAAATGACACAGTTCTCCCAACACATGCATGTGACACAGTGTTGAAGTGCTGTTAAGTGAAACGTTGGGAGCTCTGAATATGTCAAAACGGTTCAACCCAAGAGGCATTGTATGTAGTGAGTGGTTGTTGAACTAATGTCGATTATATGTTTTAGTACACAGTGCAATAAAGTAATGTAGAACCATTATTTTGCAAGTAAGAGTGAGCCTGTACTTGATGTGCTTACATGATACTAAGAAAATACAGGTTAGAAATGGGGGTTGGGTTGGGGGGGGGGTGTAGAAGAGCGGGAGGGGCTGGAAGCAGAGGTGTAGGTAAAAGTGCATGTACCTGTTCAAGTTCAGTCAATACTCAGCTTGAATTTTAAAGCCTAATTATTTAAAGTATACAAAGTTGTGCGTGCATGCAAGTTGTCATGTACTGTAGACTCTTACCATGTAAATCGTTTTCATAATCACTGTACCCACTTTGTCCTTTATAACAATCAATAGATTACTCTTGTAGGTTCATGTGTGAAGTGGGTGCAATATTTTGTAATCCCACTGGTTCAACCGTACCATTCAAATCCCATTCAATCAATTGGCTAACAGTTAAGTTACTTGTTAAATACAACCAGAAGTGTTGACAGCACTGTACATATTTACATACAAATAAGTGGGGTACTTTGTAGAAGGACACCTATAGTGTTAGGTGTTGATTTTCAGAGTATGAAAGCTTAAATTTTCTTTGAAAACACATTATACAGCATAAAACACACAGACAAGCTGGAGCAAAGTGAGGTCTATGCCCTTAGTCAGTGGAAAAAAGAAATACAATGACGATGAATACATAATGCTTACAGTGCATGTCGCTTAACCCCGTATTGTGTTGGAATGTATATTGTGTAAGAACAATGCAAGTTCAGACACTCTCGTGAAAGAAATTTGGTCGTTGATTATGTTCACATGCAGTTGTAATATCTAGTGCACGAGTTTAGATCAACAGTAGGAAGTGACTATAGAGGGAAATTCCCATGAAGAGGATCAGTAATGGCTATTTGTAATTTGTTCATTGTTTCACAACTGTCAGTTTATAGAAATTGAGTAGTTCCTGATGATAAACTTTTGGCATTTGTGGATTAGGGAATCTCCCACACATACTGTATGAGGGTGTAACCAGTTTAACAACTCCCTATTCACATGTTATAATGTGGTATATTTCTGAATACCATAAATAGGTGAGATTAGCTGTAAATTTTTAGAACAACTTGGTAATTCTTTGCAGGTTAAATTTAATTCTTTTGTGCATTCATCCCTTTTATAAGATCTTTCTTGTATTTTTGCTTTAAAATCTTCGCTTATTCGATCTAATTGCTTTCATGGCGAGCTTTTATTGCCCATGTTTGTTGCTATATAAAGTTTATTTGAAGTTTGTTTAAGATGGCATCGATGAAACTGATCTTTTTTCCATACATAAGTATTATATCAATTTTTTTTTGAGATGTTTGAATATTATGAGAATCTTTGTCCTTTCCTGCTAAATTCTTGAGGGAAAGTGGATGAGCGGCGACTACACAAGAACTATTACCACTATTGTTTCTGGAGGCTTTATTTTGTAGATCTATATCTGAGCAGAAAGTCATTTACATGAGTACAGATTGATGTTGAAATGAGTAGAGATAATAAGTTCATTAGTGGTCAAGATAATATTTGTGTTATGTCAACAATTCCTTACACATGTCACAGTTAGTTCAATGGGTACATAGAAGCTTATTTTAAGGTAAGCACATCATTCATCCTATAGGGAGTGACCCAAAAGTGGGTCACGAAAATTATCTGTGGGTCGTAGAATTTTCCATGTATTGGAACTTTTTAAAGTTTTTTTTTTATAACAACAAGTCCATAGTCCAAGGTAGCTCAATTTCATCCTGAGCTTGGATTCAATTTCTGACGGTGGGGCATCTGGTGGGTCATGGGCGATCTAGTGGGTCATGACTCAGTCCTCAAGAAGAAGAACCTGGGTGGTGGGCCTAAGAAGTTTGCAGACCTCTGGTTTTGGTGCAAATTAGTTTTTGCATTTTATGAACTTGTTGCTACAGTGTCTTATTGTGGTATGTGATGTATAAATTTGGTCTTTAGATAGGAATTGTTGTAACATACATAATAAATCCATTTGAAGAAAGTGCAGATATATTCAGCATTTTAAATTTTGAATTGTCTCATTACCTCTAATGATATGAATTCCATGCTAACACTCTTGAGTTGACAAATACAAATTTTTTTGTCTTTGTTTTATATATTTTCAGTACGGTGGTAGCAATTACTGTACCCTGCATTTGTTGGGACACTGTGATGACAGAACCAATTCTTCTCAACCAGACACTTACACAGGGTTTTAATAAAAATTTTCCAAGATATCCAAGCAAAAAATCACTTTGTCTTGGAAGTTGTTCTCTTAAGTGGAAGGGAAATAAAAATTGAAATTATGAGACTGAAGGGAAAAGTTGAACCACAGTCATGAAAAGTTTTTTGTTCTTCTTTTCTTTCAAACAGTTGTACAATTTGCTGCTGCTTTTGGAAGTAAGAGTTGTTTCTTTTGAGGTCACATCCAGTAACAAACTATAGAGGTAAACATGATTTTATTGTTTCTTTAGAGAGCATTTTAAGTAAACATATGTGCTCTGCCCCCACCTCCCCTTTTCCTTGCTTCTTCCTCAATGTATCAAAGTACCATTTAACCATAGCATCTCACTGCTTTATTTCTAACCGTGTATTTTTTCATGATTTTAAATGTACACTCACTCCTAAAGGACAACATAACCTTACGTTACGCCGGTGTATTTATACAAAAGTTGGTTCTGACTTTTGAGGTTCTCTGTGTAATGGGTACGTTCGGTATCTACTGCAATTTGAGTGAACAGGGTGCCCAGGACTTTTCGTTTTGCATCTTCTTGAATGTTTTAAAAGTAATACAACATTTGATTGGTTGCAACCATTTTAGGCTCTTTCAGATATTACCAATTTTGTGATAGTTTGGCTCAGTTCTGCTTAGTCTGTTATTGATAATCGGCAATGTGTGCTTCACAACATAACATACTAGGTGGACTTCCATGGAATGAATTTGTTTCAGGACTTAAGCTGTGACTTTGAACTGTAAATTGTTCAATGTAAATATTAACAAACATCAATGAGATTGATGCGATACTGAATTAAGGGGATAAAGTGCAGCATATATTCAATGTATTTGATTCTCAATTATCAGTGGAATGTGGCCAATTTTTCGGCTTTCATCCCTGGGCATCATGGCAGGGCAAATCTAAAGGATTTTTTCTGGTTGTCCGACAAAATGTAGCAAAATAACAAAGAATATCCAATATGTAGACTGTAGGTTAAGGTTTGGTGAATAGAACGCCAGCGTTGGCCCAGTAAAACACTGATTCAGGTGGATCATAGGCATACAACATTTTTAGTGTTTTTATCATATTCTCCAAAGGGATGGATGGCAACATCAATTTTATCATTTGACCTATTTGGGGGTATTTAGCTACAAATGCAATTTGAATTTGACATTTGCAACTAGTTGACAGCCAGACGACCACAAAAGCTTATTTTGGTCTTCCGATAAGAAATGTGGTTGTCTTAGACGATTGGGACACCATTGCCCTCTTTGGTTTAGACCTGTCAATTGACAAGTGCTGATTCTTGTACAAGAAACTTTATTCTTAGATTGTTTCTTCCAAATTATGTAACATAGATCAACTCAATAAGGGGGTGCGGGCAATGGCATGAAAACTAGTAAAATCTGTTAGTTTGTCTTTGCAGTGAAATGAGTTTCTAAAAGGGAAAGTTTGTCAAAATCTGAGGTGGTCCTGGCCCTAAAACATTGTGACGACATCTTCAATATTATTGCCAAATTATAGCTGTTGGCACTAATGGAGATTTAGACCTCACCACAACATTTAGTTAACAGCAAACCACAAGAGGGTCCCCCTACAGTATATATTGCTATTGTATCAATGGCTATAATTGCTATTTAGTACAGACTGCAATCCACAAAAGCAGCTTCAAAGACTCGATCTTTAATGTTGCTCCCACTTTCAATACTTCCCTGCTCAACTTCAAATACGTAGGAGGTTTCATACAGTACTTAGCTTTAATCGATAACTTAATGCCTTCCATATATTTGGAAATTAATTTGCTCAACAAGCTTAGTGTGTAATATGAGAATCATTGCAGAGCTCCAAGGTTACACTACCTATCGGCAATTTTGTAAAAGGAAATTAAATTGAGGCCATATTGGTTCCATCTGCAAGTTACAACTCTATGTGCTTTTGGGCCTAACCTACTGTACTGTGTAGTGATGTATTCAACCTGACAATAGGCTGTTACAGGCAAAAAATAGGCCTTTACCATATAACTTTGTGCAGTTTATGATGCAGTCTGTTGGGAACAGAAAGATTGTATCCAAACTCACAGGTTGGCAACACAAAATTTAATGAATTCCAAAATATTGTCAAGACAATAGAGGATCTTGCATTTGAAATGTTTGAGGAGCAAAGAGGTGTAAACCAGTTTCATCAAGATCTGTCTGCATCTACCACAACTAGCAGTCTGGTAACCTTTGACACTGCTGCTTAATACCGTCCTCCCTCCTCCTTTACCATCTACCATTTACCATTCAAGGGTTGGATAGCACATGCACTTCAGGGTTTTAATGCTCTTCTACAATTTGCAAAGGTCGAGGAATCGTGAGGTGAGAGAGTCTGGAGTCATTCTGTTTCATTACCTTAGTTGATCCTTGTTAAAATCACTAACATGAATGTTTATCATCAGCTGATTCTATCAATTGTTGATTTTAACTTCCAATTTTGTTGATTTCACAATGAAATACCGTCGCTATGAGATCACAATTGTTGATTTCACAATGAAATACCGTCGCTACGAGATCACAATTGTTGATTTCACAATAAAATACCGTTGCTATGAGATCATGGGGGAAAACGATAGATACTAAACAGATTCCACTACCCGGTAATAGCACTGTATTACTCTATAACAAAATTAGACCCTGTCCCTGATAAATGAGTGTTCTGAACAATGACCGACCAGACGAGGCTTAATTATCAGTAACATTCTATAAAGAAAGCGATAATACTGATGGTATACAGTTAACGATAAGATGAACAGCATCGACATACAGTACAGGCTTAATGAAATTTAGTATATTAAAGTGCACTCTCCAAAGTGAAATTATGTACGTGAATGTATCTTGCCAGCCAGCCAGCTGTAGTGAACTGATGGTTTAACAATTGAAGCAACACTTGTGAAAATTGTGACTTAAATTCACTTTTCAGACTGCCATAAACTACAGTACATGGTTATGAGTTGTTGATTGTGGAGCCGTAAACTATCACCTTTGTCCGTTTTAAGTAAATATTGTGAATATTGTGACGTAAATTAAGTAAATATTGGCAGTGCTCTATATGGACATACAGGGGACGACACCAGACCTGTAGCAAAAAACAGTTTAATGGATGATTACCATCTTAAGCCCCACATTTTCTCACTTAAAGTCACATTGAAAGTAAACATGTACATGTATATACACACATGTCTGGGAGAAATGTGAAATCCAGTTACAACAGTACAGTAAAACTGTCCTTGTATTTTCCCGCAGTGACCAAGTCCTGTGAATCAGGGAATGACTTATCCTGTATCGCATCGCAATGACTTATCCTGTATCGCATCGCAATGACTTATCCTGTATCGCATCGCAATGACTTATCCTGTATCGCATCGCACAACGCTATGCAAAACGCGCAAATTGCTTTAACAATTGCAAAGATGTACATACAGCTTTTGTACTTAGGAATCATAGCATTTTTATTAAGGGAAGGTTTCAGACCCTTCAAAACTGCAATTCAAAATCTGAATACGAAATGATTCCCTGTGAATACTGGATATGATAATAAATAAATAGTCATATTTATGGCAGTAGTACTGTATGTATCTTTTTACTGGCTCTGGTTACATCTTCCAGTCTTACCATGCACTAGGCAATATGTTTCATATATATATGTATGTGGTTAACCAGGGCCCTTGCCTACCAGTTCCTTTAACAGGTTATCCACTTTTTAACATAGTAAGTCACAAAGTTGTCGTTGCTGCCAGTACTCTTATCATTTGTTTTTGCTTTTCCCCTGGCAGATATTCGGTCTTTTGAACAAGAGCAGGATCATACCGTGGAGTAAATGATGATGTAATTTCGGTTTGAATAGAATTTGCCCTTACACCTGGAGGATGGCACGATGGTGAGGGAAGCTGAGTCTTGTCTGGCTGACCCAAAACACACCCAGTGGATCCTCGAGGCGATCAGGAAAATCCGCAAGCAGAAGCAGCGTCCCTCTGAAGAGCGCATCTGCAGTGCCGTGCGCATCGGTCGCGATATCAGAGACAGCTGTGTCCTTGAACAGCTGAAGCTGTGCGTTAGAGATGGGAGTGTGATTAAGTTTGAGAATAAAGGCGTAGCCTCATATAGGGACCCCGACGGAGCCTCTGCCATGCGGGGCCGTCGCAGTGCGAACCATGAGAAAAATCCCAATCACTTGGGAAGAAATAGTGACCTCCTCAAACTCATCAAGAATGTGATTATCGAGACAGGTGTCGGAGGGTTGACTATAAAGGGTGTGGAGAAGTATGTGCGGCAGCACCACCGGGTGGACCCGACACTCGATTCAGACCTCGGGAGTCAGCTGACCCTAGCTGCAAAGAAGGGCCTGGCCACGGGAAAACTCATCAAGGAAGGCAGGCTGTTTAAGGTCCCAGATGATCATGATGATTCTCACAGTGAGGCAAGTATTGCTTGACTATGTACATGATTTACAAGAGCAGATGTTAGTAACTGTTTTTTAAGCTATTCTAGAAGGGACAAAATAAAGACAAGCTCCAGGAGAAGGTATTTAAGGTATTGTGTTTTGTCTACAACGTATTAAATCCATACCTGGTAATTTTAGCCAGTACTGATGTTGCTGGTATTTTTCCTTTCACCTTTAAATGACACTCGGCGATAGAGAAATGTTTACTCTGTGGTCTTGTGAATATAGCAGTTTCCTCCTTTCAACCACTGAGACATAATATACTTTTTTCGCCCTTTGCTTGTCTCCACTCTATAATATTTCACTTTCACTATCTACTTGTACCCAGCCTGCAAGAAGTGGAAATTTAATTTCAAGCCTCCTACAGTAGGTCTTGATTTTTCATCATAGATGGATCCAATTGGGTGAGCCAGAAAAGAAACAAAGACTAGAGCTCCTGGCTTTTGTCTTTAGGCCGACTAATACATACAATATGTTGATGTATGTAATATGATAGGGCTTTGTTGTCATCCATCTCATTTCAAGTGTTGCTTTGTACCATCTGTTTGTCCGATTGACATGATTCTTTTGTCTTCTAGGTTAGTATCTTTGAATGAGTAGCCCACTTGTAATACACTCTTTTGTTCGGTGATGGTCTTGCTTGTCTGGTAGTTACAGTTTCCATTGATTAATGAAGCAGTATGCCAATTAACTCTTTTGATGTATATATTGTAGTAGGTTACAGTCTTATGATCTCTTAATGTCACAGTAAGGAACATACCTGCTGGTATTAGAGAAACCCAAGAAGTGTCATTTCCAGGTGTTCTTAGGCACTGTGACTGACTTCCTCATCATATCCAATTCAGTAGTAATTCTATACCGTTCGGTTGACTGGATTTACCATTTTAGCAGGTACCGTACAGTTCATTGCACATGAAGAGCTGCTTTCATCCTGATGGTGCATGCATCACTTGCTGTAATTTATTTAAGGAAGTCTGGTTTTTCCTCAGTGTGACAACATATATATGTTGTGCCTGTTTTTTTTCCCCCCTTTTTTGCTCTACTAGAAAAACTGATGAGCTATCGCAGTGGTCTGATGCAGGCCTGTAGCCAGGACGGGGCACGGCCGTGCCCTCTCTCCAAATATTCTTTATAAATTCTTGGCTACGGGCCTGGTCTGTTGTCTATCCATCTGTTTGCTTGTCTGTCTGTCTGTTGTTGTTCATGGTACTTACAGTAGCAGCCATTTGTGTGTTGTGTTGGGGAACTCGTGAAAGGTCATCAATGGGGGGTCATTTTGGGACATTTTTTTGTAAAATTAATATTGCCGGTTCAGAGATGCAATTAATATTGTTGAAAGTATGCAATGACTATTGCAAAGTGCTTCATTTTGCAGTGATCAAGTGGATCAACAGGAGGAATGTATGTGATTAACTGTCATCCACAGCTTGGTCCTTTCAATTGACTTTGTTCCTTTCCTCCCTGAGTATCTTCAATCAACATACATGTACTGTACACTCTCTCCCTCATCTACCCAACCTACAGAGGTTGGTAACATCAATGTGAGCACTAGGTCCCCTATAATGACCTAGTGTTAAAAATGTTACCAATTCTGGGATCAGTTGGAGACAGGAAATCAATGTTGCACGTAAACTACCTCACATTCTTACCTTCAACAGAATTGAATAAACAATAAAGTTGAACATAGATCTGCTTGTTTGGGGTTCAATTTTGATTTCTCTGTGCGGCATTCAGTCATTCTGTCCGTCCATCCGTCAGTCATTCAGTCAACTAGTTTGACATGCCAGGACTGTGCAACCCCACATTAGGAGTCGCTATCAAAGAAGTGTTGTTACAAGTGTAAATTTATTGGTCGTTGCGCCTCAGGCCGGGAAAATCTGTAACAACAAGGATCTGTAGCCTGGACATCAATTCCATCATTATTTTATAAAATTTCACACAAGTTCAGATGTTACAAAATATCTAGACAGTGCCAAGTATTGGTTCGGAGATAACTTGCACATTGTAAATTTTAAGTCTGAAGGTACTTTTAGAATCCTCTTAACCTTTGATCAAGTTTTACTTTCACCAACTTTTTTTGATATCGTGATCTATGGTGATAGAACTGTTCTTTAAATACTGTAGCACTTCCCCTATCCCATGCAATTTTGCTTTCAGACATATTGCATCTCAGCTGCAATAATTTGCACAATAAATGCTCATTGCATTTGAAACTTAGCTTCCCTATTCACCAGAAATGGAAAAAAATTGTTTTTTTTGTTTGTTGCATTTAGTTTCACAACAGATGCTGAAGCCTGTTTAAATTCCTCTCACTCTTTCAAAACAAACAACTGTAACTTAAACTTAGATACAAAACGATAACAGGAAAAAACAAAATTATTTCAAATTTTAAGATTTATATAGGATTATTTTGAAGTCATCTGAACCTTTGTGCACCTTTACACGCTGGCCTAGTCATCATCGTCCGACAAGAAAAGGTATTTTCCCTCGTCAAAATTCCAAGAAATAATCAGTCAAAACTTCCTCTTGTTAAACAATTCTACAGGAATACAAGGATAAGAAAAAGAAACAAAAACATGCATGCACACAAATTTATTTTTACTGCTTTCCCAGAATTTACAGTATTTCGTCTTAAACATATACCCAATTGGTTTTTCCCTGGCAATTGAATTATCTATTTTATTTTGTGTAAGAGTCTGTAATTGTTTCCAAACTCAAATTTGTTTGCCACCATCATGTCAAGATCTAAACTCCCCGTTTGATAAATTACCATCATATTTAATCTTCAGTTAAACCTCCTGAAGTTTGCTCCTGGCAGGAGAGAGGTTGAGCGAGCCTTCTTATTTAACGAATCCAGCGTTTGGCGGGTTGTTCGTCATATGTGCCGTGTCGTATTAACTGATTTGTTCTGTTGACATTTGCAGAGCTGTGATTTAATTGAAGAATGAGCGGGTTTGATCCATCAACAGTTTCATATTTTTTTTCTTCCTCTTAAATGTATGAAAAGGCGTCTGTCGGGTTACAAGAATTTAACGATACAGACTCTCTTGTCTTTTCATATCTGGTCTACGTAGCAACTGTGTAACTGTCATATGTAGAGCAGCAAATATTAATTTGCTGGAAAGGTTGGGTAAAATATATTATGTTCAGTATGTAGAGTATGTAGGGAAATCCAGTTCTTGGTTCTTGAGGGTCACGTTATAGTCTGTCCTGTGTGTACTAGCTGTGATTTACTACACAATACAGCATATTAGGAAACCAGCATTCGAACAATGAAAAGTGTCTTTTCAATAATTAATACCATAACTTAGGGACTGATTTTTAATAAATTGTCTGTCTAGTCCATTTTTATGGTACCTTTTAGCAATCCATCAAAATGTCTCCTTTTATGTTGATAACAAGAGAAACCTATGCATTAATGATGGCGCGTGTATGTGTTCGTTTGTTTTGCTATCTGACCGAGGACTTGAACAAAAGAATTTCAGGTCCTCGGTTGTGATTTCTAAAGAATCACCACGTCCTCGGAAGAATTCTATTGTACGGGGTATTGTTAAGGTTAGGGTTCGTGGATTTGAACAATGGAAAATACAATGGGGTCCTCGGTCTGAATGTAATACAAACGTGTGTGTAAGTGTGGTTCCTTGCTGGTAAACACAATATTTCAAGAAGGGTACCTTTTATGAATCTAATATGGAGCGTGTACTGTAGATGCCCCATATCGAGTAGAAAAGCCCTTTTGTTTATGGTGTATGTCAAAGGTCATCTGAGACCACCAGAGGTCATAACTGTGGAAACCTTGTAAACAATATCTAAAGGTATGAAGCATGGGAACTTTTCATACTTGGCATGTGGGGTATTATAGTGATTGGAATTGTTTTTGGTGGGGGTCAAAGATTATTTAAGTTCAACACTGAAAACATTGTAAACACGATATCTCAGATAAGGAAGTATGAAAACTTTTTATACTTGGCATGTGTATGCTTCATATTGAGTAGAAGAAACCTATTGTTTTTGGTGGCGGTCAAAGTCATCTAAGTAGAAGAAACCTATTGTTTTTGGTGGCGGTCAAATTCATTTGAGGTCACCAGAGGTCAAATACTCAAAACCTTGTAAACATTATTACTCAAGATGGGAGCATGTGCATGAAGACGCAGCAGCTTATAGTTTGTCGTGGAGGTCAAAGGTCATCTGAGGTAACCAGACATCAAACACTGAAAACCTTGTAAACAGGATATCTCAATATGGAGTTATGGATACTTCTGATACTTATGATTTGGATGTGTTATATTGAGTAAAATAACTTGTTTTAGTGGAGGTTAATGTCATCTGAGATCACCAGAGGTCAAATATTGAAAACCTTGTAGACATGTAATCTCAAGTTGGGAAGCATTCATGAGTCCTTTCATACTCGGCATGTGGATGCATTATGTGGAATAGAAGAACTCAATTGTTTTTTTTTGTAGAGGTCGAAGGTCATCCTGATCACCAGCAGTCAAACTCTGAAACCTTTCAAGCATGATATCTCATGGTAGGCTAGCAACATGGCTACTTCTCATTACATGGTCTAGATGGATTTGCGATATATATATAATACAAGAAGCCCGTTGTTGGTGAGGTCAAAGTTCATCTGATGTCAAACTCTTTAAACATGATATCGCAAGGTAGGAATAATGGATACCTCTCATACTTGGTGTGTGGATGCATCACATTGAGTACAGGACACCTATAGATTGTTTGTATTTGGTGGAGGGTGTGTATTGCCACATGTATACAGTAGACTGACCTGTGTTTATCAAGCCACCTTGTAATTGTACATCAAAATAGTGGCTCAGGACATAAACATTATAAGAGCTATTTCTGTTGAACAAGAAGAAGTCTAGTGTAAAGAGGTCATCCAAACCTCAATGCATGTTACATTCTGGTTATGGGTTATTATTCCTTACTCTTGAGGGTGAAAGCTTTTAAACATCGAACTAGGGACTGCCAGCCCAGTTACTATATAAATAAAAATAGTCGTCCTTTGTTCATGAAATCTCAGCATGTATTGTCCCACTTATTAGAAGGGTGGGTGGGTGTCTTAAAGCCACATTACCTGGAGACTTTTATGGATGGGACACAGGTTACCTGGTGAATGTTTACTTCATTTAAGCCCCTATCCCTCCCCTCGTCTTCACAGATAATTTGATCTATTGCTTTGGTGCTGATACAAACAGCTGCTTTACAGAGCAGTACAACAATCAGAGAATGGAAATAAATCATAAACTTGTTAATGGATGACAAATATGCAAAACAAATTCCTTTTGATATATATTGCAGACTGTTAAAACCCACCGCTATTAGTCCAGTTTGTAATTCTATAACACTTGAGGAATAACCCTTAAAACAGCTGATGTTAATCCAAAAGCTTCAAAGTGACTGGGCTATATACAGTAGTCTATACACTGACAATTAGGTCAGTTACTCAGATGCAATGACCACTACACTCACTGAGAAAACAACACTTTTATGGCCACAAATGACATACATAATTTCTCATGTGGTTTAAATTTATCAAGGATAATGGTGAGCTGAATGCCATTTTAGGATCCTATGTTGTTTATGTTAATAGAACATGTTTTGATTGAGTGATTCTAGCATATATACACAACAAAGGTTTCACATTAACGTAATTATGGTATACACAGATTAGCCGACCTTCCACACCATCAATTTAGCCTTAAATGGAAGCATTCTAGAGATGAAACATATTTAGAAGGTGAATGATATATCTTAAGAATTGGATTAGCTGTAGGAACATTCCTAGTACTCAAATGTTTATTGTTATTTTTTTGGACTATAACAAGACAAAAATTATGCATCTAAAGTCATCCTTAAACATGCATGTATTGCTAGTGTCCTATGACAGTTTGCCAAACCTGTTTATACCTGTAAATACAGATATCGGCTGATCACCCAACCCTATAAAAGCCCTCTAAGTAATCATCATCAACAACAAGTAGTAGTAGTCTAATGTCATTGGTTTTAACCACCAAGGTCAGCACTAAGAAAACAGAGACCATAAAACAACTCACTGATAGGTATTACATTGATGAATCATCCTTCCAGACATTCCTTCATTTCCTAAAAAAAAAGAAGATACACATCATGTCTGCAATTGCAGATTCACATCAAGGACAGTTCCATCTGTCTGTTTTTACCTCCATGATCTGATCAGGGAGCTGTTAGAGTAGCAGCTCCCTGATCTGATGAGCAGTGTTCTTTAAGTAGTGAATTTGTGTGTTCCATCTTAATCATGATACATAACCAGACTTCTATTTGATTTTCATTGTAGCCCCTCAACCAGGATTCATGAATGTGATTCCCATTTACCCCTGAATTGCCCTTTTCTTTACCACATGCCAAGGCCAAAGGAAATCAAACCCTTTTCTTAATGGTCAAGCCTTCTGTTAACATTCTTTGTATTCTCCAAAATTGCACAGAAGGATGTTTTTCACATTCCTTTTAGCAACAAGAGTCTATAAATTTTGCCAACTGTTTTCTCCTTCACACCCTCTTGGCCAAGGTACTTGACAATAGAGGTAATTTCAGAGTGACCTTTCCCTGGCTTAAGGTCACATATCCTTGGCCACCCTCTGTGTATGTGGTTTAAAAAAAAAAAAACTCTTGTACAACCATATGTATTGAAATTGCTTTTAGATTTTTTGTATCAAAAGTTAATTTCTTTTTTAAAGAGACCTGTCCTTTTTTCCATAGAATATTTTGCACAGTTGTTGAAAGTTGTAGAAATTGTTAATTTTATTTGGTTTTTGAAAGAGAACCTTCTAAAACATTTTAATAAATAATCGTGTTGTTTTACCCTCAAACCTTCTCTGTCTTGTTGTCAACAATAAAAATAACCAGAAAAAAATAAAGCAAAAGCAGGAGAAATGTTAAAAATTTACAATCTAGATAGAACCTGTTACCTATCAGTCATGTTTCAGTAAGAACTATATAGTATTAATGTAGGCTTATATGGACAAAAGGTCCTGCTTTTTGTCTAAATTTGCATTCACAGAAAATTTCCCCCTCACTTTGTTTTTACATCTGTCTTTGTTGTAAGACCCATCTTTTGTCAAATTTCTTTTACATTTTAAAGTCACATGAAACCATGTGACATATTGTAGAGGACTTGATGGATGTATAACCATTAAAAAAAAAAGAAAAAAAAAAGTTGAAAACGAAGTCACATATTTCCATTTCTACACTATTTACAAATGTATCTTTCACATTTTTGGTACTAAAAGTGTTAGTGCTGCAAAACATTTCCCTCTAACCTGACACAAGTCCTCTGCTTGCCTAAGTTCCACCGATGATTCTTGTCATGTGTATACATATCCTAAACTGAAAACAACTGAATCCAGGGGTTTCATGACCAACAATCTGATTACTTAAATTCCACCCTTTCCTCCCTATTCATCATACATCCTCCTCCTCATATATGATGGCTGCAGACATGATACCCTTCATTAATGCGAAAGAGAACTGACGGATTTCAATATTTTTATTAGACGATACTACAGTTGCCTTTAGTGCAGCAGCAGAGATTGTTAACACACCTTCCCAGTTGCTATTTGGCGGGGCGTTTGGAACAACAGGGCTCGAGTGTCATGATGTGTTGGAGCCGGCCTTGTGACAGAATATATATCTGATGTACTACAGGAGGCTCCATGTCATTACAAATGAGAGCTATGTACAGTATATATATGTATACATGTGTATACTGTACATATATATATATATACAACATTAAATAAGCTACTGTGTTTGCATGACTGTTACATATAGGACAGCAGTATATATATACTGTACAGTATATACACAGTAGAAGCAGCTCTTGACAGGGCGGCTTGAAACATTGCCAAGCAACATAGAAGGGAAGTGGGAACATGAGGATAATTACTACCGATCAAATGCTGTACTGCTTACATTGCTGTCTACGACGACGATGTGCAAGAAGCTTTGTGTGAAAGAGTCGCATTAGTTGACAGATGTAAACAAAGAGTATGAAAAATATTTGATCAGGGTTCAGTTTATTGACAAATCATTATATCTTCTATATTTTTTTTATGTCTAAAGACTCTTTTTGGTTTTGGTTTTATATGTTTTGTATATTCTTTTCTATATTGCTTACCATGTCAGACTTGTAGACACTTGTGTTTCTATGATGAATTACAAAGTCTCACTAGGTATTCTGTTAATATATACATATTGGTTGTAAGCATCTTACATCTTTTGCAATTTCCTTCTGTACCAGTTCTGATTCCTTGCCAAAGGCGAAAAGAATATATGTACGCAAAGTTGGTGGTGTGTACAGTACTGTAGATGGGTGAATTTATATGATCCCTCTGTTTGTAAACAACATAATTAACTCATTTAGGTACATGATGGATTAATTTCATGCATGGTAATGTGGATCCATACTTTAAGTAGTAATTATACAACCCTGTTGTTTGTCATAGATATTTACTTCACTCCTCTCTTACCTGTCTCCTAACACTCTAACGCACCTTTCCTAGATGTCAAAGGTCATTTGAGGTCAGTAGAATGCAGAGTACAAACACATTGTAAACCTGCCCACAGTGCAAGAGGCTTACTTATCACTTTGAAGTGGGCTGTAGTCAAAACTTGAAAATCTTGTCTGCAGTGTTCTTGTTAAAATCTAATTCTCATATGAATCATGGCAAAAAAATTACTATTAAGCCAGCGGACATTCTGTTGGTATTCTGATTTTTTTCTAACCCCTTTTTTTTTCATACCCTCAACTTCCAAGTAATCGGTCATTGCTAGCTTTTCAAGTAACAAGGACAACTTAAAATCATTTTAGTCTACAGGTTGCTAATTCTTTTTTAGTATACGAACTGCGCACTTGTTTTTAGCTTTGTAGCCTTTTCGTTGCTTGTCCTTTTGTGCTGGTTTCATGGTACAGTAGTAACTCTGTGGTACACTACTATACTAGCACCTCCATCAAAGGTCAGATACTGAGGGGAAGGGGAGTGGAGGGTGGCATAGGAGAATGAAAGGAAAGACTTTATGAATAAGAGGTTACAGCAGCTTTCATCTCTCCTTTTTTTCTGTCAATTGGAGGTTAAACCATGCCCCAAAAAACAAAGCTTTTAACATTTGCATCTTTTCAGACTTCATTTTATTTGATTTTCAGGTGAACAACAGCTCTGAGTATTTTACCATCCTTTAGAAGCAGAAAAAAGATATTGTTACAATCTATTATAAGCATCAGACTATTACAACAACAAATTAATTCTTATCCAACTTCCTATCTTCAAACGAGCTGTCACTACCCCAAAAAAAAGAGAGGATGATGAAAAAAACAAAATGAGGGAAGAAAATCACTCTGGCAACAGATTCTTAAATTATGCCATTACCATCAGGCTGGCAAAACAGGTCGGCCTGAGGTCACGGTGAACTCTTGTCTATTTGAACACATTATCATGCCGACATGGCTTGATACAGTACATATGTTTGCATACCAAACTATAACAGTAGAACCGTAAGTACTTAATCCACGCGGCCCCACTACAGTTTTGAAATTTACATAATTACATCGGTATTAGCTTTGCTTGGGATGGAATGTGCGGGTGGTATTTTTTAAGTTTGCCTTCATCTTTTGAAGATCACGCCCAGTCATGTCAAATGACAGTCGAAACATTTATGTATATATATGGCCTGAAGCCATCCATGGGTTAGTATAAGGAGAATGCTTTTGACAGTATTAACAGGGAGAGAAACAGAGAGAGAGAGAGAGAAGGTTGAGAGAGGAAGAAAAGTAACTTAGAAAGAGCAATTTAAGCTTGCGATTAAATATGTCCTGGTAGGAGCATAAAGGCAAATATTCTCTGTGTGTACTTAAGCCTGTGGTTGTTGGTACTAATATAGATATTTCAGTATTCATTGAATGAAACAAGTCATGTAGTAGGAGAAGCAGTTCTAATCTTTGTTGAGGTTTGACTTTAATACATTCTTATATTTTTGATGAAGAAATGAAAGTGGTGCTGGCTCGCTCGCTTGGGAATTCCAGATGTATGTTAAGTACACAGTATTTAAATTGATGCTTAGGAATCATGAATCACATTAAAATCCCATCAGCTTGGGGCTATAATCTGTTAATTGATGTTAAAACAACAGAGAAGTGAGGTGTATGAGTATGAAGAGTGAGACAGGCCAAAATGCATTATTTTTATCTTTTCTTTTCTTTTACCTCGTTGGCTGGGGAATGCGAGGT
>KN884398.1:50262-63835 GCA_000934455.1 Apostichopus parvimensis
TATATATACCGAATAGTTGAGGAGATTCACTAGAAAGCTACTGAAAGCATGTGTTTGTGAACCCTGTAGTAGTAGTAGTGGTAGCAGTAGTAGTAGAAACATATACACATAAACATTCATGTATTGCACTCTTAGACAAACAAGTAGCTTGCATAACCACCTAACAAACTATAAAGCGTACTGTACCGAGATTACATAAGTCATAGTGTTGAGTCATACAGTCTCTTAAAATAATAGCAGTGACATTTAACTCTTGCTGATAGAAAAAAAAAAATGTGGTAAAATCTGATTCAGAATCTGTGGTGACTTGTTTACCAAAGTGTAACAAAGATGAATTAGTCCCCCCTTTTGTTTTTCTCTTTTCTCTTTTTTTTTTGTCTGCACAAGTTGCCAAACTAAATTTGGAATTAATCTTTCAAACAATGCTTCCCTGATTTCAATCCTTGTTGAGATATTTCAAATCTGCTCGTCAACAATTTATACAACTAGGCTCTAATTTTGAGAAGAATTTGCTTTCTTTTTGCCTGTGGTAAACTGCAAAATTTAAAAAAAAAATGGAAAACTGGTCCCAGATGGGTTAGAGTATAATTGTAATGGCTTAGCCTTGTTTATATACTGTACTTGTATTTATGCAGTTTATGATAATTTCATTTGTTTTCTGTTTTTTTGTTTTTTTTCAGGAGTTACTAGTCTGTGATACTTGTTGTAGTGGGTACCATCCAGCCTGCCTCAAGCCACCGGTTAACAGGTTACCAAAAGGTGAACGCAATTTACATATGAGACTAATTGTCTTGATAACAGCTCAATACATCCTCTAGTACCATCTACAGGCTTTTAAAGGTTTAACTCTTCACTTTTAAGTAGCAGTTTGGATTTGGTTTAGATCATGTTATCAGTTTATATACATCGTCAAGCCCTCTTAAAATGAATTTATAACTTTGCCGTTGTCTCTAAAAGCATCTAGATTTTATGCAATTACATTACAAGCCATATTTTGGCAAGGGTCAAAGCCAACAAAACCGTCAAAAGCAATTTAACCTGGCAAAAAAAAAAGGAACAAAATTTTTGGGAAAAAAAAGGTATTGTGAAGAAAACATGCTCTAACAAAAAAAAAAAACACCAACAAGCAGCGAGAAAAAACCACAAAAAAACACCAATAATAGGTACACACAGGTAGATCGAAACGAAAATGAACAAAAAAAAGAAGAAAGAAGACAATGAAACGAATCGACTGTAAGGTCATCAACAACAGGCCTCAAGAATAGCAACAAAAAAGAACAACAAAAGAAAAAAATAAAAGAATAACACATCATACACAGAACACAAACCACAAACCAAAAAGAAACAATCAATCAACCCGCACATACACGAACAAAGTAAAAGGAACAAATAAGAAAAAAATAAAAAAAAAAAAAAGTTTTAAAGCCAACCCCAAAATTTTCCAAAAAATCCAAATGACCTTAACTGAACAGGAAGTAAGACTCACAAGGGAGAAGCTACAATCATCCAAGAATATCAATCTTCAACTGTTATCTTTACAGCCAATACCTACGCTACCATCTAACAATAGTACTCAGTTTATATATTATTAAGAAAATTATGGTTAGCAAAATTACAGGTTTTGTGATCTAGTTTCTACAACACAAATGACTCCTTTTGCTTTCTTTTTTAATTGAAATACCTATCTAACTATGAAAAATTTGCCAAAAAACAAACAGCATTTATCTGGTCCAGTTATAACCAAGTCATTTCATCAGAATCAAAACACTGATTACAATTTTGAAAGATCACAAAAATCATGGCTTCAGGTCATAATTGATCATAAACTGAGGAGGCTAGAGCTAAGTTCACATTCACATCAGAAAGGAAAAGCTTTGTAACTTTAAAATGGCCTTGTTGGAATATGTATAATTTTGGTTATGGAATGTCATCAGCCACTTCAAGAAAGAAAAAAAAAAAAAAAAAAATTTACAAAGCAATTTCATATGTTGCCCCTACGTGACCAAACAAGAAATAAACACACCCCCAACCCCCGCCCCCCCAAAAACCACATGCACACACAACCCTGATGCTTCCCACAGAAACGTTCTAGTTCGATAAGCCTATCATTCCTTTTGGTCATGTCAACAGGGTCTTGGACTTGTATAGCTTGCAGGACAGGCAAAGGACTCGGTGGAGTAAGAGCTGGTACCAATAACGTGGGCAGACCCAAACTGAGCTATAAACAGAGGTATTTTTTTTATATTTTCACAGAGATGAAGACTGTAGATCTGTGTGCTACCACCAGATCATTTCATACCGGTGTTTGTTTGTTTGTTATTTATTTTCTCTTTTATTAACAGTAACCCTTGAAGAAAGTACACATTTTTTTCCCCTTCAAATTGCAGGGCGGCCTCTGTAGGTATTTTCAATGCCAGGCTGGAAACATTTATAGTTGGTTAATTTGAAGGTGACTTGCGACATCAGTTTAATCAATATTGCATCTCTTCAGAGGACATAACGGGAAACTCTTTAAATTTTCATATAATTCCTTATAATGCAACATTTCTGAAATTTTTTTGAACATTGTACATGAGCTGCACAGAAGGCTTGTGATGTTGGAATTTCTCCTAAGTCTAGGATATACCAAGGATGAAGTTGACGTGAAATGCTTTCAATTATCCACCAGGCCGCCACCGTTGGGAATCCTTTGTCATAGCCTCTCTCCCCTGTTACTGTATATGTGAGCCTAAAGGGGACACACAATCCTACTATCATCTTTAGCATAAATATGACAGAGATCTTTGTGAAGGGACAAAACTCCCCCAAACAAGAGCTAAGAAGATTCTTGCTCAGTCTGGGAGATGAAATAGTTTAAAAAAATTATCTCTGTGAGCTATAAATCTGTAACGAGATATCGTTTCACTAGGATATATGAAACCTTTTCATTTTTCAAATTTCCTTGTTTTTCTTTCATGTTTTCAAGGTAAAATGTTGACACTGAAAACTGATGTCATCATTAGGTCATGGAAACAGCGTCGATAATTTAGATTTAGATATTTGCCAAACCCCCATTTTCCATTACAGAAAATAATAATTTCTATTGAACGAAATAAAGAGAAAACATTTATGATTTGAAGCACATGTGTGTGGCTCGATGATGTCATAATATTTAGACTTAAGCAAGCCATCAGCCTCGTGTTCGTGTGAACCAGATATTTCCCAGATACAATAAGATTTTGCTAAACTGTTTTAGGGAACTTGTTCAAGACATTTACCGCTAACACATAGATCAATAAATCAATAATGATGTTTCATAGATCAATAATGATAGTTGGATTTGTGTCTCCTTTCATAATAAGTAGGTTTATTCATTACTTTTTGTAAGTCTTACGTGGTATATTTCTCAGTAAAAGAGATTGCTGATACTGTTTTAATGTCAGTGATTAATATGTCGTCTGTCTGTCTGTGAGTCAGATGTACAGCGAAAGATCATCAGTATTATCTCCAAATGTTCTAGGAAGTCATATTGTGATGCAGCTCTCTAGCGGAGGGCACCGTCAAGTCTAATGTGCGTAATCCTGCACTGCTCACAGATCTGTGAATCAGATATACAAGATCGGGTGAAAGCACTCACCTTCATGCTTACACACGAGCTGAACTTGCACACAGACATGGTGGGTGATTGACTAGTTTAAGGTTCCAATTTGGCAGTTGTGACCGAACTAAAAAACGGTCTTGAGGAAACAGAATTTAAGTTGCTTTAAAACGATGTGTTTAACCTTGAAACTTCTAAAAAATGTCTGAGAAGAGCTCTTCCATAAATACAACCCTCTGTTAATTTTGAGCATGGCCAGAGAACTCCATTGTCACTCATCTCAAACTTCAATGAACCTTTCACTGCCATCATTAATCTCCTTTTCCCCTCAATGAGACATTTCAAGCATCTCTAATTAGTACTCCTGAAATTTTTGGAGTAATTTTGATGGTGAGAATCTTCAGGAAAGTGATTTTGGGACACTTTTAGACGATTGTAGCATGTTACATATTGGGACCAGTGTTTATGACCCTTGACCCTTGTGAGTTATTATAGATCAGTGTATCATGTCAAGTGTCCTGTACTGTTCTTGTAAGTGTTCTTCAGCATTATGATGACCAGAGATTTGCAGTTTAGTAGTTGCTATTGCTGCAAATTATTACTGCATTGTTTGGAAACTGAGTCTTCCCTTCTCTAAAGAGATAAATAATCATGTATTGTTTCTTATCCTTCCCCCAAGATTATCGTCCAAAGGACCAGGAGTAAATCGGAAGATCTCAGGGAACAAGCATGTTGCAAACTTCAACAGAGATGTGCAGTTAACAGATCTCGCATCGGTCCCCCTCCCAAATAGGACATTAAACAATGGCAAGAACTCGCTACACCCCGACGGGGTTCTTGACCACGAGCGTACGCTCGCCATATGCAATCCAGCAAATAAGCCTAAGGGTCTAGTGGACGGTCTTTCACGGTTCTTCACTCCTACTAACCAGCGGAAGTCCCGCAGCTCTGCTCAAGCGAGCTTTGGTTTCTACCCGATACCATCGTCGTCATCGTCATTGCCGTCGTCCGCTCCTGCCATAAGCGATAAACCGCAGGACAAAACCAAGGCCAAAGAGACAGATACATTCCCTAAGCCCAAGGAATCCAAAGTGGCTAGAGCCAGGAAAGCGATTCGATTAGAAAATCTGCCGATAGTGCAAAGGTTTGCCCCTCCTGCAGCAGCAGCAGCAGCTGACGATGCTCGTTCCCATTCAAATTCATCGTCTCCTCACTCGCAAATGATGCGGACCGGTAATGCACAACTCAAAGGACTCTTTGACGGGCTGTCGCACCTCTATGCAGCGCCCTCGTCGCCACGCAAACGAGGACTGTACGGTATCCCACCTGTTTACGCGCCACCAAAGAGGCCCAGGAAGATGTCGGCCTCCTCCCCGGAGCCGCCATCCTCTCCACCGTCGTCTCCCCCTCCCGTCCCGTCTCCCGTACTCGATACCACGGAGGAGAAAGTGGAGGAAGAAGAGACCGTGGTCAACCCATCGGTGACCAGCACCAACAAGAAGGCGCGCAGCGGGCTCTCGGCGAGTGCGTCCCGCTTGGTCCGAAAAGCCAAAGATATGGAGAAGAAGAGGAAGAAAAAGAAACTGAAGATGAAGGAGAAGGCGAAGAAATTAAAGAAACTTAAACTGAAGGAGAAGAAGTTGAAGAAACTGAAGAAGGACGAAGAAATGAAGAAGAAAAAGAAGAAGAAACTTGTGGCAGAAGTTCTCCCTCTTCCTCTCAAAGTCGCCTCTCCGGAACCAGGTGAGTTATATTTCTTTTATTTTTACTTTTTTTAGAGATGATCGATAAATGAACCTTTAACTCGTGTAAGATGTGTGAACCCAACGGAGGTGTTCGAAATCTCTGATTTTAAGACCGGATTTGATCGTTATTTCCCCAACTGCAGTTGCCGTCATTCCTCTCGACGGGAAAATCTAACCAAACATATTTGAACCCTGTCCCCGTTATGAAGGACTTGAATCGTGTTTGTTCTAGATTGGGCATCATTTGGCCTATTTATTATTTCTGAGTCTGTCTGTCTGTCTTATTAATCCAGAATACGTTTAAAAACAATGAAAATGTATACCTTTCTATCAAGGAATTTCCCCCAAGATTAATGTATCGTGGAGTTTCTTTAAAGGAATTTTATTTTTTATTTTTGTGTGTGTGTGTGTGTGATACTTTAAAAGCAAGGTCACGAGGCACCAGTTCAGTCATATCTAGACAAAAAGAGAACTACCTCTATGCATTCCTCTCCTGTAAGTTTAACAGCCGCCTTAAATCTTCCTCCTATAATGGATGACGCTGAGTCATAATAGATGTCAAAACTTCCTCTATAGCAGAGAATGTGTTATGTTTTGAAACAATCAGACAAGATTATTGCCTATATTCATCGACGAGGGCCTCCCGTCGATCTGAAAGTTGATGGTGAAAGCTTTCGATCATTACCCGCGAAAGAGAGAGAGATTGCCCCGAGGTATCCAACCGTACGCGACATCATGCCCAGCGATTGATTGCGAGGCGGAGATTTCGGCGAGGAAAGGAAAGAGGGCCTCAGAGCGACCTCTCAGAGCTTGCACTTTGGAGGAGATGTAAGCAATACATTAGGGTTATCAATACCGCCATTCTCAAGCCATTTAAGATGTCAGACTCAATTCAGGAAGTACCATGATTAAGTCCTCTCCTTAATACACCAGTGCATCTGATGTTTAGGTCCCCTCCAAATTCTTTTCTAATAATATTCCCTTAAGCTGGTTGTGAGATTGTTTCAGATGTCAAACAAAATCTCACATCAATATTCAAGTTAATTGCAGCCATCTACATAGGGTTGGTGGTTTGACATATTATTCAAAACAATCAAGGCACTTAGCCATTTTTTTTTGGGGGGGGGGGGCTTGTCTTGTTTCTTTTAGCAAGGGATGATTTTGACAGGAGTTTGTAATTGTTAACAACTGTCTGCAACCCTTTTTTCTTTATCTTCTTGTTTTGACGCTGATGTGTTATGGATGTGTGTAATAGGTTGATAGAGCATGTATAAATCTAAGATATGAATGGTGATTTATGTAAACCACTGCTTCCAGCAGCATAACTTTTGAGTGAAAATCACACAAGACCTCTCAAGAATAAACAAGAATTTTACACGAATAAATCTAACGTTAATAGTGAGTAGCGTGTCTTACGATAAAGTGACAAAAATAAAACACCAGTATTTGAATCTGTTGTGGATTGAAACCCTGAAATTGTTTTTCTTTCAAATTTCAGTAGTAGTTCCAATTTTTAATTTTTTGTTTGTTTATTAGCCATTATAAAATGGTCTTTCTGATTGTTAAAATTGTTAAAGTTGGACTTGAAAGTTGTTTAAACTTTGTGGATTTTGCTGAATAAAGGTGACGCATATGAAGCTGCTAGCTGTTTTGGCACATTCCACACATCAGATTGCTCAGGATGATAAACATAAAGAGCTGTCTTCTGAGGTTGGTAAACGCTGTTTACTCACCAGGGGACGTGAAAAACAAGTCTGAACGGTTTAATATCCTTATACAGGATGTAATGATTGACAAAATCACCATCTCTCACATGACCTTTGACATCATGTCACGGATGCCGCAAAAGATACAAGAACAACAACGAAAACCAGAAAGTGTAGAAAGCCAAAACAACTATTTTTTTCCCTTTCTGTGTAGCACATATTTGGAAGTATATATTCTTCTCCTTCTACTTATGGACATTGAGAAAAAGTATTACAAAACGGGAGCCACAGATAATTTGCAAACAGAGTGGGTCTTAAAAGTGTGTTTTCTCTTAAGACACAAATAAAATTTACTTCCCATTTCGGAATTTAATGTACTGCAGTTGAAAAAGGTCCAAAAACACCTGTAGGGAGTTACTTAGCAACTGGTTTCTGAACGAAGAGGAAAATCCCAGTCTAATGAAACACAACTGACAGGGTTATTAACTGATAGAGGAAGTCCCCCTGTGTCGATTGAGGCAATATACACAACTATCGAAAAGTAATTGCTTATTAAACATATGTTGGTCTCTTAACTTTAGATCACTAAGCTTGCCAACCACAGTGTAGCAAAATTTAAACATGAGCTGGAATTCTAAATATTGTAACAAAACAGAAAGAGTAAATAAAGAGGGAAAGGTGCTAATTTAGTATTTTATCCTTAACATTCCTTGAATGCATCTTTTGTTTTTAGCCACTCCACTCATCATTGAATGTAGTGGTGCAAATTTCTTAACATGCGTCTCTTCACTGTACACAAACATGCTTTTTCTCCAGACTGTAATTTCACTTTTTGTGTCTGTCTGCAAAAGAATAAAAAATAGAAAAAGATTATAGAATAACTCATAGATGAAGACTGAATTGAACCTAGCAAACAATTTTGTGATCACCGTAGGAAGGAATATATGCTAACACTCTCTCTTTACCATATCTTCAGCCTTTAGCACAAGCTGTCTATGGCTGACAACTTCTTCCATTATAAGATTTTTCAAGCCCCTCCAGACTAAGTAATTGAGTTGTTTACAGGACAAGCTTGCTCTGTTCAAGCTAATAGCTTTTGAATGAAATGTATAAAGTATCAACTTGAATTGTCACCGCGCACATTATTTGCTCACCGTGCTCATTAAATGCCGAGCCCTTTGTCAGGTAGCGAGACAGTTTAAAATTATGAGAGTCAGCAAGATTTTTGTTTCATCCGTCGTCGACGAAGGAACGGTTGGCCTCGAAGAGTAATTAAACATGATGTAGGTTGCATTTTAGTCATATCAGACAATGGGAGTCCCATTAAAGCCTCTTCCCGATTCTCATTAAGCTTGATACTCTCGTTAGTGTGTTCATTGTATGTATTAAAAGGATGACTTTTGGCAGAAGTTGAGTGTTGATATATATGTAAATGTGAAAGTCAAAAAGCAAAAATAGTCAGATAAAAATTTGAGTGATAGTCATGTTTCTATGTATGTATGTATGTAGCTATTTTTTGGGGGGGGGGTGATAACTTAAAGCTATGCTTAACCGTTGGAATGATCCCTTATTGGCTAAATTGGTAATGATGTCAGTTCCTCAGTGCAGGCCTAAATTTATGTTAACGTGAATCCATTGTTATGTAAAGCAAAACATGTTTTATTGTCTTCTTATAAACAACAGAGTACCCTTGGATTGCCCTCAACACCATTTGTATTAGGAGCGCATTATAAACATGTAATTTTGTGGCCGTAAAGGTGTCATGGTTTCCTTTCGAGTATTGTCTTGCATCAGTGGAACCTAATATAGTCTATGTTGTTGGACTACGTATTCCAGTAAACTTTACCTTAATAGCCTCAGATGTTTTTAATATCAGAGCATCATTTCTGAAAATTGAAAAGTGATACAGAAGAATAGCCTGCACTGGTAAACAGTGTCTCTTTAAGGGTCTACAACATAGACAAATTAATTCTGTGCCTGAAGGTATCCCTTAAGCCAGGGTTTCCCTAAAATTATCCCCCCACGAACCCCCTGTGGATATCAGAGTTGTCCACGGACCTCTAACTTTTCAAGACACGATCTGAGTCATTATTAAACTATAATACGCATAACAGCCTGTGTCTGTTTCATAATACAGTTATTTATCACATGCATGGTACGGTATTACTATGCCAACATATGCATATGGAACGCAAAAAGAGTTTGTTGATAGTTTGTCGACATTACTAATTATATGATATATCAGATTTTAGTTCAACAAAAAGTACTCTAGTTTTGACTTTCAGAAACGTCTCATGAACCCCCTGGGATGGACTCACGCACCCCCTGGGGCTTCATGCACCCCAGTTAGGGAACCCCTGCCTTTTAGCGATAAGCACATGCAATAGGTCATTGTTCATGTCATGTTACCAGCTGTAACAATCTAAATGTTATTCTGGGTGATGATATTGCCTGATGTACAAGTCTGCAGGTCTAACACAAAAGGTAAAATAAACATAACATTACATACTACTGGTTCTTGAACTATTAACAAATTACTGTATGTTAACTTTGGTGGATATTTGATAAGAGTCGCCAGTCACAAATGCCATCAACATTTTCATAGTTGTTTGGTACTTTTTTTATTTCCAGCCATGACACTGTTTCTTTTTAAACCTGATCATGAAGATATGAACAGAAACAAAAAGGGGAAAAATATAGACATTAAACCCACTAGCCAAACAATGACCTTGACACAAGACAGAAAAGTCCCTTCGGCAAAGGGGAATCCCGTATTCTATATACTTGCTTGCATCATTCGTGTACAAGGTTGAGAAATTCAGTTTTAACGTTTCCCAATCAGTATCAATAATTAATATTACCTGTAAGCCTATAAGAATGCTATTGAAATAGATGTTCTTAGTAGAAGCTTGTGTAGTCGGAGTACAACAGAATTAGTAAATTTATTCATGTCTAAGGTCTAGTACAAAGTCATTACTGGTATCACACCCGGTATCCACAAAATCATTCGGCCAACGTTCCTTTCAATATTCTTCGGCTTTTCTTTGGAATAGTCTCCCAGAGCATGTCAAATGCGCTCAATATGTTAATAACTTTAAAACTTTACTCAAGACTCATATTTTTTCACGGTTGTAGTGTATTATATTTTGTGTACATGTTTGTTTTGTGTACAGCGCATCAAGACTTTGTTGTGTCATGCGCTTTATAACAACTGTACTATTATTATTATTATTAAGAGTACAACAGCACGAGTATGAGTACAACAGCAGGAGTATCAGTACAACAGCATCAGTATAAGTACAACAGCCTGAGTATCAGTACAACAGCATCAGTATTAGTACAACAGCAGGAGTAAGAGTACAACAGCATGAGTAAGAATTAAACAGCAGGAATAAAAGTAGAATTGTCCTTGGTATGAGTAGGAGTAATGAAGAGCAACGATTTACTTTAAGCTGAACGTAACCTTTGAAGCTGTCTTTGTATTATTTCTATTGGTTCTGATAGCGATAAATGGCATGCAGTATCACGACATAACCCTGTTTCCTGTGCACGTTTTCTCTTTCTCTTCAGTTGTTAAACCGACCACCACCAAGTCTGGACATCCTCTGGGAGTCACAGACGAAGATGTGAAGATGTTCAAGGCAGCTCAGGACAAAGTCATGGAGGTAACATCATCATGGTGTCGAAAAAAAAACTGAGAAATTTAACCATTTGCAAAACAAAGTTAGCTCATACAAAAAAATATGCAAAAGCTGTAGAAAAACCCCCTCAAATAATACAGCATACAGCAGACTAATATATTTATATTTTCCATCATTCTTTTTAAAACCAATGAAGCATTGCAATGTTTTTCTCCTCTTGACAGACTTTGTTAAATTTCTAAGATGTCTTAGAGTTTTCTGACATGAATTTTTCAAGGGAATCCAACACATTTACATTTCCAAAAACCAAAATGCTGTTCAATTCAACAGCAATTACAGACTGAGGGATATTATGCATAGTTAATTTAAAGAAAAAATTCTGAAAGGGCAAAAAGCTTTAAGAAAAACACTTATCATTATTGGTGTGAAGGGAAGCTTGGGAGTTAGGAAGAGGAGAAGGAGGGGAGGGGTTGGAGGGGGGGGTGCGAAAGGAAGCTGAGAGGGTTCGTTGGGCTATAGATGTCTTTTCATGGTTATGGCAAATACTTTCATAGAAAAGCCCACGTGCAAAGAAATACTAGAATATCAAGCAATAATTTCAGCCAAGCAACGGCTGTACATGAATCGTTATAGCAATATACACACCCTGTGCTGCATAGTGCACCATTTCCTACAGAGTATATCCCGTTTGTAATCTCTGTTTGCTGGAGAACTTAAACGGTTGTTTAGTATTAATGCATTTGCAACATACCTGGGATTCACACCTTGGGCAGGCCAACATGCTTTTCATTATTCAGTTGATTTAAAATTCAAAATAGGTGTTATATAGTGAAGCAGAATTGTCAGAGGGTGTATATAGTAATTTTACAAGTCAAATGAATGTAAATGGGTAAATTGTAAGTAAACGTATCTAGTTTACACACTCTCTACATGTCCGATGTAAAGCCACTCTGAATTAATCGGCATAATGCATCTCGTTTACAGGGGTTATCACTGCTAGTTAGTCTTATTACGTAAATGCTAAAAACTTGTCGTCCTTTACCGAAGAGGTCATGGCCCAAAAACTTTATAGATAATACTACTGCCATTCCCTAGTCGAATCAGTTTAACACATAGCAGGCCACATTCTCTGTTAAAACGCAGTCACATGAACTTGCTATGTGTGATGTACACAGCCAATCTCTGCCGAGCTCACACGCACACACAGCCAATCTCTTTGGCTTTACGTAAAACTTTTACCTACATCTACACGGCATCCTTTCCAAAAACCAGTTTTGTCATCAAGGTTGTAACATGAACAGTTCAGAATGGGCAATTAACGTTTGCTTTTGATCAATGAAAGTCTCCATTTTACATCCTTCTCTCTCTTCTTAGATGATTAATGATAGCTTGGTGAGTAGTCTAATTAGGGTACTTAGCAGTTTATTGGTGTTTGTGTTCTCCTGTAAAATTTGAAAAAAAAAAGTTACGGATGCATGAAATGGTGTAGAAGTAAGAAATGCATGCTCGTATGTGTGTTTGTTTTGAAAAGTTCAAATGTCCCGTCCTGCATCCGTTGGCGCAGTTTGGGCGGATCAGATGTCATGCACTATCGACCCAAAATGTCACCACATTGAACGTCTCTAGTGGAGAGAGAAGTTCATCGTTGCTCAACACGTTTGACGGGGAAAGGATACATCAGATCTGAATTTGTTCTGGCCAGAAACTTTTCTGATCCATATCGAGTAGTTTTAGAGGCGTGGGCTGAAAGCAGCACAGCACTGTACTGTGTTTTCCATTCATAGTGCAGGTTCTCCCTGTCCTAATCTGATCCTTCCCAGTCGCCTTCTGATGGCTAGCATACAGTCACAGTATTACCGACTTGAGGTTAACGAAGATATGAATATGCAATAAATATGAATATTAAATAGATACGAGAGAGGTCAAAAAACGTCAGTCATTCTAATGCACTGTACATATATCAGACCGCTCTGGTTTTGATGTGCACAGTTATTGTTTTGAAAATTTTTAATAATGCAACGTCAACTAGCTGTTATAAAGCCAGAAGATATAAAAACATAAAAGGGAAGTTATACTTACGAACTTGTCTTTGAAAATGATTGGAAATTCACCTAAATAGCTCTGTAGGTTTGTCACCTCAGCATTAGCTGTTTTGTGTTTAACCTTGTGTTCATAGTGTTTTGAGTGGAATTGCTTCACAATGCCCAGATTTTAGAAATCCAACAGTTTAAGTTGTTTGCGACTCTGAAACTCTGCGATTCTGACTCTGAAATGTCTAGTGGAGTTTAAGTACACGCATGTAATTCTCTATATTTTAGATGTAGAAATTTGAGCACTTTATCAAATTTGGCCCTTTTTTTGTTGGGTGGATTTGTTTTTCTTATACCTTTTGACATTGGTTTGTTTAATGTCATGTCCATTTGCTTCACCACTTTGCATTTTAGTGATAGATTTCTTCAGATAGATATATTTTTGCCTTTCACACATTTTGATCCCAGCTCAGGTTTTGCCTAGAGTTGTGATACGTATATAAATATGTATATATCTTTAATCACTTTCTTTCCCATTTGACTTGAAGGTTCTAACTTGAGGACTTTAAATCCAATGAAATCAATTGCAAGTGGCAGCTACCTTTTATTAGGGTTACTTTAATATGTCTCTCCTTTTAAAGGTTAACCACCCTTTCTGGCATCTTATAGAAAAGATACCATCGGTTCTACTAAGCCTTTGCCTTTGTACATTTCATATTTGTGGCATGCATCGTGAATTCTTAATGTGTATTAGTTCTTATTGTTTGGATGCTTTTCATATTTCTATCGATGTTGTATCACAGTTTTTCATTGACTTTTATCCCAGCCATATCCTCCTCCCCATCCCCCCTCCCACCTCCCCTACCTACTTCCC